>VMDO01042511.1:0-10501 GCA_007922755.1 Pedetes capensis | reverse complement strand
GGGAAACACTATTGTCAGTGCTTCTCTGCTGTTCATAGGGTTTTCAATGGCAGACTGATTTTTGGGAGGGGGTTGCCAGGTCCTTCTCCCAAGCCTACAGCTTCTGGTGTTCCCAGGCGGTCTCCCATCCAGGTACTAACCAGGCCCGACCCTGCTTAGCTTCCGAGATCTGATGGGATCGGATGCCACAGGGCTACAGGCCATTTAGATAATTAAGGTTAAATTAAATTAGTTTAAAGTTAAATTAAATTTTCTCTAAAAGAACCTTTTTCTTGAATAAGTGGTTAGGTAAGTATTTCTTAAGTAGATAATGTCCAGAAAATTGTATGAGTCATAAAAATTACTGGAAATAATACCCTATTTCTTTTTTTCCCTTCCCTACTGACTTATGGGTGATATTATTCCCTGGTCATTCCATGACATGACAAATACTTTCTCTGATTAAGCATTACAGGAAATGAAAGGATATCTTGTGGAGCTATCTGTTAGACTACTACTAGAAAAGCTACCTCTTAACTGTTGACATACTATAAATTCTCTGATGATATCAGACTAGATTACACATTAGTCAGTTATTTCTATTCAGTTAGTATCCTTCCCAGGATATAACAGTGAAATAGATTATTGTCAATTGGATCAGAATTTCACTGAGACATTACAATCATGAAGGATAATTTGTACCTTATGAGTCACTTTGTAGTTCCCAAGAGCTATTTTACACAGTTAGATGATAAATGAAAGTGTGAAGCAAATTTAAAGAAAAAGATTGATTCACTTAAATTAGTCTGACTCCATTAATATATAATGTAGACGAGCTCAGTGAGGTATTTGTAATACATATACTTTCTCCCAAAGTTTTCTTATCTTTCCTTGACATAGAGCACTTGTACTCTTTTAAACAATATTTGAAGTCCTTTCATACTAAAAAAAATAAGAGATAGATAATACCAAATATTTAGTGAATTAGGCAAAACAAAACATTTTCCTGGGGAAGTCTCTCTGCACATGTAATGGTTTTAGAGGATTCGGACTCAGTCTATTTGTAATAGATACATGTCAGGTACATACTGCTACAATAATCCCCAGATGGATGGGCTCCTCCACCTCAATTTCCAAGGCCAATTAGTTATTATTATTTGGATAGCAACTTTATTAATCCTTTCTCTTTCTTAAATGTGTATCAGGTTTTGAAATGAGTCAAATTGGAGGCATCCAGATCAGCATCCCTTAAACTTGGATGTGCTCTGATAGATGACTGATTTCTAGAATTTACAAAGAACTCAAGAAAGCAATTCCCAAGACAACATGTAATTCAATATACAAATGGACAAAGGAACTAAACAGACACTTCTAAGATGAAGAAGTTCATAAGGCCATGAAGAACATGAAAAAAATGCTCAGTATCGCTAACCATTAGGGAAATGCAAATCAAAACAACTCTGAGATTCCACCTAACTCCAGTAAGATTAGCTAAGACCAATAAAAAAAGTAACAACAAATGCTACTGAGGTTGTGGAGAAAAAGGAACCCTCTTACACTGTTGGTGGGACTGTAAATTGGTTCAACCACTTTGGAAATCAATACAGAGATACCTCAGAAAACTAAAAATAGAACTGTCATATGATCCAGCTATACTACTACTGAGAATATACCCAAAGTGAGACAAGTCATCATACTACAGAGACACCTGCATCTCCATATTCAATGTAGCACTTTTCACAATAGCAAGGATATTGAACCAACCAAGGTGCCCATCAACAGAAGAATGGATAAAAAACTATGGTACATATACACATTGGAATACTACTCAGCAATAAAAAAAGAAATAATGTCATATGCAGCAAAATGGATGGAACTGGAGAACATCATCTTAAGCAAACAAATGCAAGCTCAAAAAGAGAAATACCATATGTTCTCACTCATATGTGAGAGCTGAATCATACTTAAAGGAAGAAAAAATCCTATACATAAGTTGATAAATAAAAATGCACACCAAATTTAGCAAAGAAGGGCAAATATAGAGTAGCAAGAAGGAGGGAGGGAACTAGCAGGGGGAAGTGAAGATTGTCAAAGCTGGGATGGGGAGGAGGGTCAATGTGGAAGGATGAATGGGGAGAGGACAATCTTAATGTAAACAGTGTTCATGAGTACATTGGAAAAATAGGAGAATATAACCCAAATAAAGCATTGGAGTTTTACTACATATTAGCCATAAGGCTCCATAAATTTTGTGGGTTGATAATGAAAGTGTTGCCAGAAGTGATATAAAGGATGCATAATGGAAATAGCCAATGCTGTATTAATCTGTGCTCCATCATCATTTACTAATAAAGGGAAAAAATTTGTACATGCACACAAAGACCCCTGAAGATTCTGTGGAAATACCGATGCTGATCCAGCAGGCCCAAGTAAGTGGCTTTTGCCTTCCTAACTAGCTATCTCCCAAGTGATGCTGAGGCTGCTAGTCCATGGACTACACATCAAGTAGCAGGAATCTAGAGCTTTTCTAAGTACAGGAAAATAAGTATCACATGTAAAAAGAATTCTCTCATTCTGTAGACGGAGACTGAGTCTGTGGGCTCCTCTACAGCCTGGAGAGAGCTACCTGACAAACACCCACAACAAATGCCCCCTGCCACATCAGTTCTATGGTAGTTTGGATCTGGAATGTCCCCCAAAGGTGCATGTGTTAAAGGCTTGGTCCTCAAGGTGGCACTGTTGGGAGTTGGTGGAACCTTTGACATGGGGCCTAGTGGTAGGTCAATATGTCATTGGGGGTATGTCCCCAAAGAGGGAGGTTGTGGAATTTTGGCCTCTTCTCTCTCTTCTCTCTTCTCTCTTCTCTCTTCTCTCTTCTCCTCTCTCTCTTCTCTCTTCTCCTCCCTCTCTCTCTCTCTCTCTCTCTCTCTCTCTCTCTCCCCTCTCCCTCCCCGTCTCTCTGTCTGTCTGTCTCTCTCTCCCCTCTTCCCTAGCAATAAGGTGAATGGTTTTGCTCTGGCTCTGTCACTCCCCTCTCTCCCACTACACTGAGCTCCCTCAACATAGGTTCAAAGCAATAGGACCAACCTATCACACACTGGAACCTCCAAAACTGTGAGTCAAAATAAAACCTTTTCTTTAAAAAAAAAATTTAATTTTCATACAGCGTAATGAGTTTCATTATAGGATTTTCATATAATGGCATCATGCAATTTGCACTTGTCTTCTTCCTCATTATCCTCCGTATCGCTCCCCCTCCCACTAATCCCCTCACCATCCAGAGAAGTCCCCTTGTATTTTCTGATCTTAGATACATACAATTTTATATGTATGCATTGTTGTTGTTAGTTGTCACTGAGTCAGTGTCCAACTCATAGGAACCCTACATATGACAGGGGAAACACTATTGTCAGTGCTTCTCTGCTGTTCATAGGGTTTTCAATGGCAGATTGATTTTTGGGAGTGGGTTGCCGGGTCCTTCTCCTAAGCTACAGTATCTGGTGTTCCCATACAGTCTCCCATCCAAGTACTAACCAGGCTCAACCTTGCTTAGCTTCTGAGATCTGACGGGATCAGATGCCACAGGGCTATGGCTGCAGGATACACACACACACACACACACACACACACCACACATATATACATACTTATGAGTATGTCTCTCTCTCTCTCTACATACACACACACACACATTTGCATTTTGCTGCAAATGAGTTGGACCTGACTATATATACATACATATATATATATGTTGTTGTTGTTAGGTGACATCTAGTTGTGTCCGACTCATAGTGACCCTCATAGGGTTTTCAATAGCAGATTGTTTCAGGATTGCCTTGGGAGTGGGTTGCCACATCCTTCTCCCATTTTTATGGTGCTGGGAATTGAACTCAGGACCTCAGAGACTGCAGAGTGGCGCTCTACCAACTGAGCTGAATCCCAGCCATATATATATATATATATTCCTTTAAAGGTAGATGTAGCTTCCACATATGAGTGAAAATATGCACTATTTCTCTTTTTGAGTCTGGCTTACTTCAATTAACATGATCTCTGGTTCCTTCCATTTTCCTGCAAATGACATAATTTCATTCCCTATGGATGAATACTATTCCACTGTGTGTGTATGTGTGTGTGTGTGTGTGTGTGTGTGTGTGTGTGTGTGTGTATACCACATTTTAAAATACATTCATCTGTTGATGGACATCTGGTCTAATTCCATATTTTTCCAATTGTGAACAATGCTTCAATGAATGGAAGTGTAGATGCCTCTGTGACATGACTTGGATTCCTTTGAGTATATAGCCAGGAGTGATACATCTGGATTATATAGTAGTTCTAATTTTAGTTTTCAGAAGAATTTTGACACTGATTTCCATAATGGCTGTACTTATTTACAGTCCCCCCAGCAGGTAAAAGTGTTCCTTTTCCCTTATATCCTCACAAGCATCCATTGTTTGTTTTGTTGATGCTAGCCATTCTGATTGGGGATAGATGGAATCTCAGTGTCATTCTTATTTGGCATATCCCTGATGGCTAAGGATGTTGGAATTTTTTTCATATATTTATTACTCATTTGTATTTGTTCTTTTGAGAGCTATCTTTTCAGTTCCCTTGCCCACTTTTTGCCTGGATTATTTGTTTTTTTAATTAATTAATTAATTTATTTATTTATTTTTAGTTCTTTATATACCAGAGATAGTAATCCTCGATCAGATGCATAGTTAGCAAAGACTTTCTCCTATCATATAGGCTCTCCTTTTACTCTCTTGATTGTTTCCTTTGATGTGCAGAAGCTTTTTAATTGCATGTGATTTTGTCCATTCTTGCTACTATTTCCTGGACTACTGGAGTTCTTTTAAGAAAGTGCTTGCCTGTCTATGTGTTGAAGTGTGTTCCACATTTTCTTCTAGTTATTTCAAAGCTTCTGGTTTTTACATTAATATTTTTGGTCCATTTTGAATTGATTTTTGCACAGGGTGAGAGATATAGATCTACTTTTATTTTACTATGTGTGGATATCCAGTTTTTCCAGCAATATTTGTTGAAGAGACTATATTTTCTCCAATGTATGTTTTTGGCACCTTGGTCAAACATCAGATGGCTATAGCTGTGTGGATTTATTTCTGTGTATTCTACTCCTGTGATCTTCTTCCTGTTTTGTGCCAGTACCAAGTTGTTTTTGTTAGTGTGGCCCTGTAATATTATTTGATGTCAGGTATTGTGATATCTTCTACATTGCTCTTTCTGCCTATATTACTTTGGCTATTTGGGGCCTTTTATGCTTCCATATGAATTTTAGGAATGTTTTTCTATTTCCAATTGATATATATCATAGGAATTTTGACTCTGTAGATCACTTTTGGTAGTATAGCCATTTTCACAATATTAATTTTGCTGATCCATGAGTAAGGGAGGTATTTCCGTTTTTTGGTGTCTTCTTTATTTTTTTAGTGTTTTGAAATTTTCAAAGGTCCTTAGGTTCCATGGCTAGAATTATTCCTAGATCTTTTTGAGGCTATTGTGAATGAGATTGTTGTTTTTATTTCTTTCTCACCATGTTCATTATTAGTATATAGGAATGCTACTGATTTTTTTTAATATTAATTTTGAATGCAGCTACTTTGCTGAAGGTACTTAGCAGATCTTAGAGTATTATGGTGGAGGATTTATGGTCTTTTAAGTATAGGATAATGCCATCTGCAAGTAGAGATCATTTTATTTCTTCATACCATATTTGTATTTCTTTTACTTCTTTCTCTTGCCTTATTGCTCTGGCTAAAACTTTAATAATTATATTGAGTAAGAGTGCAGAGATTGGTCACCCTTGTCTCTTTCTTGATTTTAGAGGGAATGTTTTCATATTTTGTTTTTCAGTTCCATTTAGTATAATGTTGGCTATGTTGTTTGTTATTGTTAGGTGCTGTCGAGTTGGTGTCTGACTCATAGCAACCCTATATACAATAGATGAAACACTATTGTCAGTGCTTCTCTGCTATTCAAAGGGTTTTCAATGGCTCATTGTTTTTTGGGAGTGGGCTGCCAGGCTCTTTTCCCAAAATACTAGCTATAGGTGTGTCATATATAGGCTTTGTGATGTTGAGGCATGTTCCTTCTATTCCCACTTTGTCATGAAGGATGTTTGAACTTTGTCAAAAGCTTTTCCTGCATCTATTGAGATGGTCATGTGATTTCTGTTTCTGAATCTACTGATATATTGTATTACATTTATTGATTTATGTATGTTGAACCAGCCTTGCACCAGTGGACTGAAACCTCTTGATCATAGCATATGATCTTGTTTATGTGTTACTATATTCACTTTGCAGGGCTGGGATTTAGCTCAGTTGGTAGAGCGCTGCTCTGCAGTCTCTGAGGTCCTGAGTTCCATCCCCAACACCGCAAAAATGGGAGAAGGATGTGGCAATCCACTCCCGAGGCAATCCCGAAAAAATCAGCCATGGAAAACCCTACAGGGGTCGCTATGAGTCGGAGACAACTCGATGGCACCTAACAACAACAACAACAACAATAACAACAATATATTCACTTTGCAAATATTTTGTGGAGGATTTTTCTATCTATGTTCATCAGAGAAATTGGTCGTTAGTTTTATTTTGTTGTGTCCTTTTCTGGTTTTGGTATTAGAGTGATTCTGATTTCATAGAACGAGTTTGAGAGTATTCCTTCCCTTTCTATTTTATAGAATAGTTTTAGGAGGGTAGACATTAATTCTTTTTTAAAGGTTTGATAGAATTCAGCTGTGAATCTGTTGGGACCTGGGCTTTTCTTTGTTGGGAGGTTCTTTATTACTGCCTATATTTTGTTATTGTCATAGGTCTGCTTAAATTATTTATATCCTTAAGATTTAATTTTGGTAGGTCATATGTGTTTTCCTTTTGAGGGGAGTACAACTTCTTGAAGTAATCTCTGATGATCCTCTATAGTTCATTGGTATCTGTTGTAATGACTCCATTTTTCATCTCTAATTTTATTAATTTGGATTCTTTCTTTCTGTTTGTTTGGCTAAGGATTTATTGATCTTGCTTAGTTTTTTCAAAGAGCCAACCTTTAGTTTCAATGATTCTTTGTATTTTTTTAGTTTCCATTTCACTGATCTCTGCCTTGATTTTTATTGTTTCATCTACTAGTTTGGGGTTTGGCTTGTTGTTTTTCTAATGCCTTAAGGGTTTAGCTCAGTTGGTAGAGTGCTGCTCTGTGCTCTCTGAGGCCCTGGGTTTGATTCCCAGCAACACAAAATTGGGAGAAGGATATGGCAGTCCACTTCCAAAACAATATCAAAATAATCAGTCATTGAAAACCCCATGAACAGCAGAGAAGCACTTATATAGTACTGGGCATGGCACAGTGTCGGGTGGTGTTTTGTACATAAGGTTGCTACGAGTCAGCCCCCAACAACACACCACCACCACCACCACAACAACAATATAAGGTGTATCGATAAGTTATTTACTTGAACTTTCTTTAATTTTTTTTTATGTAAGCACTCAATAGCTATGAATTTCCTTCATAGGACTTCTTTTACTGTATTCCAAAGGTTCTATAGGTTTTGTTTTCATTTTCATTTAATTCTAAGGATTTTTGAATTTCCTGTCTGATTTCTTCAATGACTGATTGATTGTTCAAATGTATGTTGTTAATTTCCACGTACTTGTAACATTTTTGTAGTTTCTCTTGCTATTGATGTCAGTTTTATTCCATTGCAATCTTATAAAATACAAGGAATGCATTCAATTTCTAGTATTTTTTAAAGCTAGTTTTGTGAGCTAAAATGTGGTGTATTTTAGGTAAAGTTCCATGTGATGCTGAAAAGAATGTGTATTTTGCATCTGTTGGAAGAAATATTTCACAAATATTTGTGAAGTCTAGTTGGTCTATGGTGTTGTTTAATGCTAGGGCTTCTTTATTGATATTTTGTTTGGATGAGAGTGGGCTGTTGAACTTACCCATTGTCATTGTATCTGGACTTATTTATTTCTATACGGAGGCTAGTAATGTTTGTTTTATGAAATTAGGTATGCCACTGTTCAGTACATAAATATTTATGATCATTATGTCTTCTCAATTAATTTTTCCCTTTACTAACATGTAGTGACCTTCTTTATCTCTTCTGATGAAGTCAATTTTGTCAGATATCAGTATACCAACTTCTGCTTTTTTTTTTTTTTTGGCTTCCCATTCTTGGTAAATTATTTCCCTTCCCTTCATTTTTAATCTCTGTGTATCTTTTCAAGTGAGGTGTGTCTCTTGAGGACAGAAAATAGTTGGGTCTTCTTTCTTAATTCAATTGGCTAATCTATGTCTTTTTGTGTGTGTGTGTGTGTGTGTGTGGTACTGGGGATTGAACCCAGGGCCTTGCACTTGCATGCTTTGCAAGTACCAGACCACTGAGCTGCACCACCAGCCCATTTTTTCACTTTTTGAGACAGGGTCTCGTTAAGTTATGCAGACTACCTCTGGTCTTGAACTTGCGATCCTCCTGCCTCCGCCTCCTGAGCTGCTGGGATTACAGGTGTGCATCACCATTTATGTCTTTTAAGTGGAGCATTAAGACTGTTTTTATTTAGGACTGAGGCTGGGATTTAGCTCAGTTGGTACAGTGCTTCTCTGTACTTTCTGAGGACCTGAGTTCAATCCCCAGCACCACAAAACTGGGAGAAGGGTATGGCAGTATACTCCTGAAATAATCCTGAAACAAGCAGCTATTGAAGACCTTATGAGGGTCACTATGAGTTGGACCTGACTGTTGTTAGGTGCCATCGAGTCGGTATCGGACTCATAGCGACCCTCATAGGGTTTTCAATGGCTGACAGTTTTTTTTGGGGGGGGGGATTGTCTTAGGAGTGGATTGCCAGGCCCTTCTCCTATTTTTGCGGTGCTGGGAATCGAACTTGGGACCTCAGAGACTGCAGTGCAGTGCTCTACCAACTGAGCTAAATCCCAACCCTGGACCTGACTAGACCTAACAAAAACAATTGAGAAGAATTTGGTATTTTGTATAATTTTGTTGGTATTTTGTGTAATTTTGTTGGTTTGACTATTGACTGTTCTTTACTTTTTCCTCTGTTCATATTAGGGCATGCTAGTTTACTAAGTTAGATATCCTTTCTTCTTAGCTTTCATTTGTTTATGTATTCCTCTCATGGGATTTATTCCATATAGTCTCATATTTGTGTCTATATTTCTTCTTCCTCTGTAGGATTAATTTGGGTATCGTCTGCAATGCTGGTCTAGTGGTTGTGAATTAAGTTTGTATTTATCTTGGGATGTCTTTTTTTCTCCATCTATTTAAAGAATAAATTTGCTGGATATAATAATTTTGGTTGGCAGTTATTTTTAGGTTAGAGATTGGAATATATTATTTCATGTTTTCCTAAATTTTAGAGTTATTAATGAGAGTTCTGATGTTATTCTGATGTGTTTGCCTTTGTAAGTGAGCTAGCGTTTTTTCTTGCAGTCTTTAAAATTGTTTCTTTGCTTTGTAGTTTTAGCATTCTAACTACAATGTGACATGGAGAGAATCTTTTCTGGTCATGTCTGTTTGGGCTTCTGCATGCCTCCATTGTTTGGGTGTCTATTTGTTCCTTAGATTTGGGAAGATTTTTGCTATTATTTCATTGGATAGATTTTTAAAAATCCCTTTAGCTTTAGTGTCAGCTCTTTTCTCCACACCATGTATTTTTAGGTTATGTCTCTTCATCTTGTCCCATAGCTCTTGGAAGTTGTGGTTGTATTCCTTTTTCTTCTGTGTTGGTTTCTGAGTGTAGTATTTCTTCCATTTTGTCTTCCATGCCTGATATTCTTTCTTCTGCTTGATGTAGTCTGCTGATGTTACTTTCTAATATGATTTTTATTTGGTTTATTGTGTTTTTCATTTCCTACATGTCTGTGTGATTTTTTTCCCAAGATCTCAATTTCTTTGCTGAACTTTCTTCTAATTTAGATACTCTTTGGTCAAATAACTGAACTGATTTAGCCATTCCATTCATATGCTTATTTGTGTTTTCTTTGAGATCAGTTATCATTTTCTAAGTAGACTTTTGAATTCTTTGGCATTTCAAGCATTTCAGTATCTTTGGTTTTAGATATTGAGGAGTTATGGGCATTTAGAAGAGTCCCATCATCTTGCTGTTTCATATTTCTTGTATTTCTGTAGTGAGGTTTTTGCATCAGTCAGGATGGTTGTTTCCTCTTGGTTTGTCTTGATATATAGTCTTCTCTTAAGGACTTGATCCTCAGTATTACTCAGAGAGGACCAAACAATCTGTTGCTATAGTAGCAACTGTGACCAAAACCAGATTTATAATTACAATTAATAATTTGAAGTTGGCTAATACTTAAGAAATTACCTTAGGAAAGGAATTGGTATAGATGGTGTAGAGTAAGTTTTGAGATTATATATTAATTGTGGTAAAGATATAAATAGAAAAAGGTTGAAAGTCAAGGGAAGAGGTAAGGAAGGAGAGAAAGAAAGAATAGGATTGGATAGGAGAAAGGGAAA
>VMDO01042510.1:0-10505 GCA_007922755.1 Pedetes capensis | reverse complement strand
GTGCTAGGCATTTTAAGTAACTTAATGATGACTTAAAGTATAACAGGATGTGTATAGGTTAAGTGAAAATGTTACATCATTTCATATAAAGGACTCCATCTGCGGATTTTGGTATCTGAGGGAGGTCTTGTCACCAATCTCCACAGATACAAAGGAACAACTGTATCATTTCAAGTATATATCACATAAGATGTTAATACCTATAAAGAGGTAGGACCTTTATCTTACTGGGATTATTTTACTTTACAATTTCTAAATATATAACTTTTTTTTCTTTTTTTTTTAGTGTTTAATTATAAAACTTTTATTTGCAAAAATAGTTATATTTGGCCATCAGTCCATACCTATTAAAAACAGAACCAATTTGCTTCCAACTGAAAGACAGTCTAAGGTTTTGAAGGCTCATCTGCAACAGGAAATAGGGATCTCCACATTAGAAAACAAATGCCAGCAACTATGGCCTCTGAGAGATTAAAACATATTTCTGTGTTTTGGATAGAAAAAGGTTATAAATTTCTCAAATTTGGGAAGAAATCCATGGAAAACTCAACCACTAAAACCTTACATGGCTCGTGCTAATAAGAAGTAACTCTGCAAGAGCCCACTGGAACTTTTGGTAAAGGACTGGTCTATGTGGAATGTTGCTTTGCATGTCTCTACTTCTTCTAAAGTAGCCAGAAGCTACCAGAACCATAACACATGTGGAAAAAGCCAGGATATTTGGGGGAGTGTGAAATTTTAAGTCTGTACAGCTGGTTTACAAATTAAGACTGATCAGTCATCACAGAAACCCTCCAACTATTCCAAGCATCAATAATATATAGAAAGCAATCAATCCACATTCATTAAATCAAAAACAGACAGAAAGAAAAATGTAAAACCGGTTCCTCCTTGCCCTCTTCTGTGCACACATTTCTATCTACAGCCTCTCATTTCAAAATTTAAGGATTCAGATGGATTAGGTAACCTATATGAAATATTGGAATGTACTCCCAAAAGGACCACATGGCTAAGTGCTTGTTGTCTGAATATATAATAAAAACCTCTTTTTATTGTGTGCTTACTGTAGAGATGTGAACATTCACACTCCATGTATTAAATCTTATTTCCAACACTACATAGCTGAGTGGACTTAAGTCTAGAACTATCCCTTGTATAATATTCATAACTCTTAAAAAGGAGTGACAGTACTATATACCATAGATATGTTAGAATGGCTAAACCAGTATTAATCATGTATACAGTGCCTGGAATATAGTAATATATGATTATTAATTATAAAACTTTTATAATATGTACTAAGACCTGTATTGGGGCTGGGATTTAGCTCAGTTGGTAGAGCACTGCGCTGCAGTCTCTGAGGTCCCGAGTTCAATTCCCAGCACCACAAAAATGGGAGAAGAGCCTGGCAATCCACTCCCGAGGCAATCTCGAAGCACTCAGCCATTGAAAACCCTATGAGGGTTGCTATGAGTCGGATACCGACTCGACGGCATCTACCAACAACAACAACAAGACCTGTATTAGGCATTTAACTGATATTTATTGATTGTCTTCCACTTTCCTGACACTATTCTAGTTTCTGGGGATATGTTAGTTAAGTAAACTGGTAAAATCCCCTTCACTTAGGGTGCTACTATTTCAGTGTGGGTCATTTCCTGTACTTAAACCTAAACACTATGGATATATGTCATTATCCTCATCTCATAGGTGAAGAAATAGAGATACAGGATAACTCAGAATTCCTAAATTCACAAAAATATAAAAGTTCTAGAGACTAGGTTCAAGTCAAAGTTTGAATATTATGCCATTTTTTCAATCAACCTATATGTTATCATGCTGCAGCCTTAGCGCTGTGGCATCCAATCCCGTCAGATTTCAGAAGCTATTCAGGGGCCAGGCATGGTTAGTACTTGGATGGGAGACCACCTGGGAACACCACATACTGTAGGCTTGGGAAAAGACGTGGAAACCTACTCCCAAAAATCAATCTGCCATTGAAAACCCTATGAAAAGGGACTGACAGAAGAGCACTGACAACAGTGTTTCCCCTGTTGTACATAGGGTGCTATGAGTCGAATACCGACTTGATGGCACCTAACAACAGCAACAGCATGTTATTACAACGTTTTGATCATAATGCTGAGAAACAGTTCCATAACCTGAGCATACTTATTTTAAACCAGTCATGATGATATAGGAGAAATTAATTTTAATGGGTATAGAGAAAAATTTTATTTGCAATTGTCTCTGAGGGAAGAGAGAATAAAAATGAGAGATTACAGATAGTCCTTCGCTAAGGGAGCTCTCTACACAGAGAAAGGCTATGTGAGAGATAATCAGATTCTTATCCCTAGATTCATTTACACAGATCCTGTGTGGGACCTGATTGGCAAGGGAGATTTATGTGGAAGGATTTCAGTACAGAAGCTTCAGCAAGCAAGTCATGTAAACATCTAGGATTCAAGTGAGTCCTGGGGTTACTTCCCATTTCTTCACAAAGCCCATTCCCAGTGAAAAAAAATTCTGAATATAGTTATCCAGTATTTAAGGCAAACATTTTTATTTCTTCCCATTGCAAACCACAATTACCCGGACTTTGTTATTTCCAATGAATTATGAGAGAGTTTTAAATTTATTTTGAAATTAGGGTAGCTCTTATTCCCCAAATGAGTGGTAATATATTATTTTCAGAGTAAAAATGAAATACAAAACTTCCCATGAACCACATCTCAAGTACTTGCATTTCTTGTACTAAAATTTTTCATTTGCAGTAGATATGAATCCTTGAGAATCCCCCAAACTTACCTCAGTGTTAGCAAAGACCAAAATAGTGTGCATGGCTGAGAGTCCTGAGGTTTAAGAGTTCTACAACAGTTGGGTTCTACCTCCACCTGGCACTGCTGTATCTTTTGAGAATTCTCCAGGCTTGAGACATATGTACCTGATTGGGTGTCTACAGTTTAATGTCTCAGAAGGATTTGGTTTGAAGGAAAAGATCCTTTGAGATTTTTGAGATAATTTGTATATTTACTAGCACTTTAAGCAAGGATGAACTGGAAGAAAATATTGTCAAATTCTGTATCTTCTCCCATGTGTGGACTCTGACTAAGAGTACTGAGAGTTAAAAAAAAATATTTATTTTACATTTATCATGATCACAATATCAATCTCATCACCCTTGACCACCCACCATGTATATATAAAAATATACATATATGTATATGTATAAGACACACATATATTCACACCCATATATCCACATATCTATTATATATAAAATGAAAATATATAGAGACAGAGAATCATATGAGAGTCAATTTCATCACAAAGTGATTTATACATTTAATCAAATGCCAAATCCCAGAAATTACAATTAACTTGTTGTTCAGAAATAAGAAGTTGATATTATAAATTGTTTTGAAATGCAACAGAGAACCAATAGTTTACACAACCTTTTAGAGCTACAACAATAATTTTTAAAAATCCACAAAAGTATGTCAAGAGAACACTCAATTATAGAATACTCAATTATAGGAGAAAAGCACAATTTAGTCATTCTTTTACTGATAAATATGTATTGAGCTTCCTATTTTTTTATTCATTGTTTTTGGCAATCTTATCCATCTTTTTCAATGACAGAACACCCAATTACTTTATCTATTGACTATTAAAGTGTGTTATGAAAGTTTAATAACAAAGATAGTACAGCCTTGAAATAAAATATGGCCATTGAATGGGAAGGGATATTCAGAAAACACACTCATGCATGTATGAACACACAGCATAAGAAAAAGTGGCACTGCTAGGAAGAAAACGTGAGTGGTTACAGTAAGTAGTCCTGGGTCATCTAGGTGTCCATATGAGAAAAATTAATTTTAGTTATCAATTCCAGAAAACACAACAACCAAAATATATTAAGTTCCAATCAGAATGACAAAATAGTACTTTAGGATAGAGGTCCCCAACCTCTGAGCTGTGGCTGTGGCAGGAAATGAGCAGCAGCTTCTTTTATCCACTTTTGATAGCAAAAATTACTTAAGGAGCTTGCTGGCATTTTCAGAGACAAGAGTTATAAAGTTTGAGGATGGCCAAGTGAGGACACAAACTGTGTGCAATGTTAGAGTTATACCTAATAAATGTTGATATTCACAGATAATTTTCTACATCAGTGGATCTGCTCACTCACAGCATGAGTCTGTTTTTCTTTCAGAAAAGTACTGTTACAGAGAATTGAAAATACTTTAAATTTGTTTTGTATAACATCTAATTTATGTTCAATACTATGTTGTGTGGAAATAGCTTGGATCTTTCACTAAGAAATGTATAAATGTATTGAAATTCAGAACTAACCTTTTTGTTTCTCAATAAAATCAGTTTTGGTAATTAAATTATAACTTAAAAAGAAAGCATGAGGGACATAACTAGGACATTTATCTTACGTTTAGGAAATAAACTCTTCAGAGTGCAGCACCAGTCATCTCAAAGATGGAGGTTTTCCTCTAAGCTTATGAGTATTCATGGTTTCCTTAATTTCTCTACTTCTTTTTCTTATAGCAACACACAGATTTAAAAGTAGGCTGATCAAAGGCATTGAGAAACAGAAATCAGTAATGATACTATTTTATCAGCAATATGTGACAATTTTGTGTATAATATTCAAATATTTATCAAAATATTTCTTCCTTCCTTCCTTCCTTCCTTCCTTCCTTCCTTTCTTTCTTTTCTTTCTTTTTTTAAAATTTGTGGTACTGCGGGTTGAATGCAGGGCTTCGCGCCTGCATCCTCTGCAAGTGCTGGACCACTGAGCTGCACCCTCAGCCCTTTTTTTTTTTTTTTTTTTTTTTTTTTTTTTTTTTTTTTTTTTTTTTTTTTTTTTTTTTTTTTTTTTTACTTTTTGAGACGGGGGTCTCGCTAAGTTACGCAGACTGCCTCTGGCCTTGAATTTGCGATCCTCTTGTCCCCGCCTCCTGAGGTGCTGGGATTACAGGCGTGCACCAGCACACCCGGCTCAAAATATATTTCAATTCTAGCTTATTTCTACAGTGATCAACTACAGAATTATATACACATGTGGTTATATGCAACTTGTTTGTCCACATATATAAATCATTATGGCTTTGTTTTATTAATGATAGGTTTTAAAAGAAATTTGAAACATACAATGTATACGAAGTACAAATTTACAAGCTTGAAAGAAACTTTCCAAAATTTTGATATACACAGAAATGATTGCTTATATTCTAAAATCATGTTATTGTTTTGTTCGTAATGTGAAATTTAGGTCTTTAATTACCTGAAATTTCTAGTGTGTCTCCCCGTATTACTGAATAGGTAAATGAAAATCAGTTGATAAATTGTGATTAAATACCCCAGTTTTCTACTGTATACTAATAAAGGGAGAAAATTGATTTCAGTGTTAGATTCTATTATTCTGCATGTGGACAACTCTGTCAGATATGGAGAAGAAACAATTTGTCACAATCAGCTTTAATTACATGAGAACAAGCATTTTTATATAATGATTCTAAAAATGGTTGTGATCTATACTGCCTTTGTTTTCTAATTTGGCTTAATATTTTCTCCGGAATTTGGGTGTATGTTTTCAAGTATTTGATTTTTTTCTTCTCAAAATTCTTTGCGTGTACATTGTACAACATTTTCTCTGTACATCACATATAAATGCATATGTATACATATGTGAATAGGAGACATATGGCTGCATATAGGATATATGACTTATACACACACACACACAATCACTGTAAATAGTGTGGCTTATATAATTGATATTTGTTGTCCAAACTGAAATATTTGTTTTCTTTTTTATATCAATATTTTATTTATATATAGTGGGGTACAGAGTGATGTTATGCAACTATAAAATTAAAATTTTTTACATTTCCATCTCCTTAAACATTTCACAGAATGAAATGAGCAAATGAAAAAAATTAAAATCCTAAGAGTTTTAATTAACATGTAATGACAGTCATATGCAACCACGGCTTATTCTAGGAGGTTTTTTTGTGTGTGTGTTGTCATAGAGCTATGTCCTGCATTTTGTTTTTTCTCCCCCTCTTTACCCTTCTATGTTGTTCTCTCTCCCCACCTTCCCAATTGTCCATTCTCTCTCCTCCCCATTTATATTGGATCCACTTGTATTTTGCAATCTTAAATAAGTATGATTGTGCATAGATATGAAATGTGTATGTATGTATGTGTGTGTATATATACATATACACATATATGTATACGCACATACATATATAGAAATTTCTCTTTTTGAGTCTGGGTTATTTCACTTAAATAATGACCTCCAGTTCCATCCATTTTACTGCAAATGATGTAATTTTATTCTTCTTACTGCTGAATAATATTACCTTGTGTATATAGGCCACGGAGCTGTGATTTAGCTCAGTTGGTAGAGTGCTGCTCTGCAGTCTCTGAGGTCCTGAGTTCAATTCCCAGTACCGCAAAATGGGAGAAGGATGTGGCAACCCACTCCCAAGGCAATCCCGAAACAGCCATTGAAAACTCTATAAGGGTCACTATGAGTTGTACTGAACTGGACAGCACCTAACAACAACAACATATAGGCCACATTTTAATCTAATCATCTATTGGACATGTGAGCCAATTCCATATCCCTGCAATTTTGAAGAGAGCTGCAGTAAACATAAAAATGTAGGTTTCCCTGTGGTTTGATGATTTGTCTTGCTTTCAGTATATTTCAGAAGTGGTATAGCTGAATCATACTGGAATTCTACTTTTAGGTTTCTGAAGGACCTGAATACTGATTTCCACAGTGGTGGAACTAATTTACAGTCCCACTAGCATTGTAAAAGTGTTCCTTTTGCTCCACATCCTTGCCAGCATTTGTTGTTGTTTGTTTTCTTAATCTTGGCCATTCTAATTAGAGTTGAAATGTCAGTGTAGTTTTGATTTTCATTTCCTTAATAACTAGGGATGTTACATATTTTTTCATGTGCTCATTAGCCATTCATATTTCATTTTTGGAGAACTGTCTGTTCAGTTCCATTGCTCAATAATTAATTTGATTATTTGTTACTTTGGTGTTTAATTTCTTGAGTTTTGTATATCGTAGAAATTAATCCTCTGTCAGCTGTGTAGTATGCAAAGATTTTCTCCCATTCTGTGGGCTCTCTTTATTCTCATTTCCTTTGCTGCACAGAAGCTTTTTAGTTTTATGTAATCCCATTTGTGGGATTACAGTCATTGGTGCAGTTTCCTGGGCAATTGGAGTCTTGTTAAGGTAGTACTTTCTTACACCTATATGTTGGAGGGCATTCCCTATCTTTTCTTCTAATTTTAAGATCTCTGCGGTTGATTTTTGTACTTGGGTGTTGAACACAGGGCTTTGTACATACTTTGAAAGTGCTCTACCACTGATCTACACCCTCACCCCAGCATATTTTTTAATTTTTTACCTTGAGAAAGTGTTTTTCTACATTATGCAGGCTGCCTTTGGCCTCGAACCTGAAATCCACCTGTCTGGGCCTCCCAAAATGCTGAGATTATAGGCCTGAGCCACAACACCTGGCTAAGGTTTCTGGTTTTATGTTGAAGTCTCTGATTCATTTTGAGCTGATTCTCATACAGGTTGAGAGGTAAGAGTCTACTTTCATTTTTCTACATATGGATATCCAGCTTTCACATCAGCATTTTTTGAAAAGACTATCTTTTCTCCAATGTATGCCTTTGGTCATTTTGTCAAAGAGCAGGTGGCTATAGTTGCATGGGTGTATTTATGGGTCTCCTATTCTGTTCCATTGTTCTTCCTGCCCATTTGAGATCAGGTATTATGATACTTCCTGTACTGATTTTGCTGCTTAGGATTGTTTTGGTATGTGTCAGGGAGACCGAGTGGTCTAAGGCGCTGCGTTCAGGATTGTTTTGGTGATACACAGACTTTTGGGGTTCCATACAAATTTTAGGATTTTTTTTTTCAGTTTCTGTGAAATATATCATTGGAATTCAATGGGGATTGCATTGACTCTGTGGGTTGTATTTGGTAGTATATCCATTTTCTCAATATTTATTCTTCCGATCCATGAGAAAAGGAGATCCTTCCATCTTCTATTATCTTATGTAAATGCTATTTCTTTAGTGTTTTGAAATTTGCATTGTGGAGGTCTTTAGGATCTTTGGTTAGATTGATTCTTAACTATTTAATTGTATTGTATTAATGGGGTATTGTGGATGGGATTGTTGTTTTGGTCTCTTTTTCTTCCTATTGATTGTTGGTATAAAGGAACGCCACTGATTTTTGACTGTTAATTTTGTATCCTACTACTGTACTAAAAGAGCTAATTAATTCTAATGGTTTTCTAGCGGAGTTTTTAGGGTTAAGTATAGAATCATATCATCTGCAAATGGGGATAATTTGACCTCTTCTTTCCCTTTTTGTACCCTTTTTATTTCTTTCTTTTGCCTGATTGCTCTGGATAGGACTTCAATCACAGTATTGATTGAGAGAGGAGAGACTGAGTATCCTTGTCTTATTCCTGATCTCAGAGGGAATGCTTTCAATTTTTCTCCATTGAATATGATGTTGACTCTGTTGTTGGTAGGTGCCATCGAGTTGATGTCTGACTCATAGTGACCCTATGTACAACAGACAACACACTATTGTCAGTGCTTCTCTGCTATTCATAGGGTTTTCAATGGCTGATTGTTTTTTGGGAGTGGGTTGCCAGGTCCTTCTCCCAAGATGTTGGCTCTAGGTTTGTCATATGTGGCCTTTGTATGTTGAGATATATTCCCTCTACATCCAGTTTCTTAAGGACATTTATCATTAAGGGATATTGAACTTTGTTGAAAGGTCTTTCAGCATTAATTGATATGATGTGATTTCTATCTTCAAGTCTCTTGATATATTGAATTACATTAATTGATTTATGGATGAGAAACCAGCCTTTTATCCATGGAATGAAGCCCACTTGATTACAGTGTATGATCCTATGTGTTGCTATACTCAGCTTGTGAGAATTTTATTGGGGAATTTTGCATCAATGTTCAGTAGGGAAATTGGCTTATAGTTCCTTTTTTTTTTTTTTTTGCAGTGTCCTTATCTGGTTTTGGTATGAGGCTGATACTAGTTTCATACAATGAATCGGGACATATATCGCCCTTTCTATTTTATGGAGTAGTTTGAGAAGAATAGACACTAATCTTCTTTAAAAGTTTGATAGAATTCAGCTGTGAATCTGCTGGAATGTGGGATTTTTGTTTTTGTTTTTGTTTTTGTTGGAAGTTTCTTTATTACTGCCTCAATTTCATTACTTGTAATAGGTTTGATTAATTTGCTTATATCTTCAAGATTTAATTTTGGTAGGTCACTAAGTGTTAAGGAATTTATCCATTTCTTCTGCCTTTTAATTTTTTTTGGTAGTACAAGTTCTCAGAGTAACATCTGATGATTTTCTGTATTTCATTAGTATTAATTTTTATGATCCCTTTTCATCTCTCATTTTATTAATTTGAGATTTTTCTCTCTTTTTTTGTGAATTTGGCTAAGGAAATGTCAATTTTCCTTACCTTTTTAACAAATCAACTATTAGTTTCATTAACTTTTTGTACTATCATTTTAATCTCTATTTCATTAATTCCTGCTTTGAACTTTTTTTTTTCCTTTGACAGATGATGAGTTTATTTGCAGACACAATGGGTCTCAAATGCCGCACAGAGATGTCCATCTCGCAATCAGAACATTAGAAGGACTGTCAGGGATGGAGACATCCATGTGTGTCTCCCTCATAGTGCTGATGGGGGAAGCGGTAAACCTGGATCAGAGAGGAGGAGATCCAGGATGGATATCTAGAACAAACAACAGTTGTTGTTAGGTGCTGGCGAGTCGGTATCAGACTCATAGCGACCCTCTGTACAACAGGAGAAACACTATTGTTAGTGCTTTCTGCTGTTCATAGGGTTTTTTTGTTTTTTTGTTTTTTTTATTAGAAATGTTTAATGTACATCATAATGTGATTCATTTTGACATGCTTTTCGTTGTGACAATTTTCATATATGCAATTTGATAAGCATTATTCATATAGGTCACCCCTTACCCACCTCTATGTTTCCCCCCTCCCCCCCTTCCCATCTAAGTTTCCCATCCAAGTCTTCTCTATCTTTTACTATATAGTATTTTTCTATATGTCCTTGGGTTCCATTTCTGCTTAAGATAGAAACTTTTCCTGTAGTGGTCTTTGTTTCTATCTTGTTAGAACAATTACATGCGATTTCTAGTCCAATTATATTGACCTCATTCTTATCTTCACTCCCCCCCTTTAATGTGATCTGACCTTTGAGTAGGATTTTTCCTTCTTGTAATTTTGAGTCAGCTCTCTCATATGAGTGAGAACATGTGTTGTTTCTCTTTCTGAGCTTGTGTTCGTTCACTTAAATTAATTTTCTCTAATTCCATCCATTTTGCTGCGAATGACCCTATTTCATTTTTCTTGATTGCTGAATAGTATTCCATTGTG
>VMDO01042509.1:0-10513 GCA_007922755.1 Pedetes capensis | reverse complement strand
AAAAAAAAAAAACCCTAAACACATACCAAGACAAAAGGTATTTAACAGTCTTTGGAAACAATAAAAAAAAACATGATTTTTATTTTAGCAACTGAACACCTTTGCTGATCTAAGTCCTTTACATCAACTTATGCTTTATATAGCAAATTCTACAATATATTTTTAGTGTATTCTTCTTAAAGATTTGTGGGGGGTTATGAGGAAAAATTTCAAATACTGGAAGGTAATTGCAAACTCTCATTTAAGGAGTCAGTTCAGAATGAATAATTAAAATCAAACATATAAGTTTTTATCTTTAATGTTAGAAAAGAAACCAGAGTTAAACAATAAAATGACTGGGCACTTGCTTCCACATTACCCATGACTGAGTTTATGTGATTAAAACGTGAAGGGGAATTTACCTAATTAAAATTAAATACAAGTTGTCTTATTTGATTAGCTCTCTCCTTCACACTCACAGGTACCTTAACTAAGGGCTCTGGTTCTGACTCTTATACACAGCTGTCATCTTAATGGAAATAGACTTCAATAAATCCAGCAAATTTCTGTCCACCACCAATTGTTAATCCGTGTCAATCTCATTTCACAACCAGAAAAGCTCTTATGAACTTGTCATCACTTTAATTTCCCTAAATGATTTTAATTGATTTTTATTATTCATTTGGTATTAGCATCATCTTCTCTTAATAACACAGTAAAATGAAATTAACTGTCATAAATGCACACTACTTCTAAGTTCATACCTTTCAGAACAATATTAGATGGGGATTTGTGTCTTCCATAGCTGATCTCCAGTGTGACTATTATGAAGAACATAATATGGAAAGCTGAGGAGAATTCCCACCCTTGGGACAAGAGGAGGGTGGGAGGGTGTCAGAAGTGGCAGAAGACAACTCCTAAAGCCAGGCTCTGGCAATGTAGCATCCAGCTACATGAGAGTCCATGACATGTTATTATTCACACAGGGTATTCGAGATTCCAACTATAGATAACAGCACCAAGGAGGTTCTATCTGAAATGTTTTATTCAAATTCCCACAGTCACATTGACTTGCTTAAAGTTCCTGCTATGGTGTGGATGTGGTTGGTTCCCCAAGGGTTTATGTATTACTCCTCAGTGTGGTGATGGAACCTGAGGTGGTGGAACCTGTAAGAAGTGGGGGCTCGTGGGAGGTAGGTAAGTCTTTGGGCCACTGCCTCAGAAGGGATTTAGGTAGCTCTAGTCGGATTCCCATTGGTTCCCATGAAAGGATTATTTCAAAAGGGAAAGACTAGCCACTTCCATTATCTAGCTTCATGTCCATGTTATTGATTCTGCCATGATGCCAGCTGCTGGGTGACAGAGCCAAGGGGCCGCTCAGCAGAGTTGAGCAGATGGTGATGCCATGCTCTTGGGCCTCCAGTGCTGTGAGCTAGATAACCTTCTTTAATTTACAAGTTACCCAGCTCCAGATATTGTGTTACAGCAATGGAACTAATACAGTTCCACTGAATTGTAACAGGACTAATACAGCTTTATGATAACAATAATCACCCACCACAAAAGAAGCTAAGTGTTACTATGTGTTGGCAATAAACAAGAGAGTGTTCGAAATGCTTTTCATGTGGTGTTCCATTTAATGCTTACTATATCCACGGCACCTAACAACAACAACACATATACATATAGTGACTGGGGAAGAGTTGCTTCTCAAAGTAGAGTTCTTAATGACAAGAATGGAGTAAAGCCCCTGGGACCACCTTCTGCTGATATAGCATGACTCAAAATGAGAAGAAACACAGTGTCTGCGACAATGGACTCAAACATAAAAAGACTGTGTATATGGCACAATATTAGGTAGTGTTTCTTTGTGCTGTACATAGGGTCTCTGTTAGTTGGATCTGACTCAATGGCACCTAATAATAACAATATATATACATATATGTGTGTATGTATGTATGTGTGTGTATATATATAAACACACATGTAGCCATACCACTGTGGTGTCCGATCCCATCAGATCTTGGAAGCTAAGCAGGGTCAGACCTGGTTGGTACTTGGATGGGATACTGCCTGGGAACTCCAGGTACTGTAGGCTTGGTAGAAGGACCAGCAACCCACTCCCCCCTCAAAAAAACAATCAGCTACTGAAAACTCTATGAATAGCAGAAAAGCATGACAATAGTGTTTCATCTGTTGTACATAGGGTCACTATGAGTTGGGCACTAACTCAATGGCACTGAACAATAACTATACATACATACATACATATATGTATTATGTATACACACACATACATATAGAGAGACAGAGACAGTGATAGAAAGAGGGGAGGGGAGAGAAAGAGAGTGTAGTACCACATTTCCCAGTGTACATATGAGGAAACTGAGGCCTCATAGGTGAGTTAACTTGTCTGAGGCCCAAACAACACAATCAGGACACAAAGCCACCTCATGGACTGACCTGGATCCTTAACCACAAAGGAGATTTTCTCTCACCAAGTCCTCAGTGTGGGGACCATAACCCATTCCACAGAGATGTATGTGCGAGTCACTCAGATGGCAATTAGGATTTTCAAAACATAGGACTAGATATTTAGCAAATGTTTAAACTGCTTAAAAAGCAATTAATAATTAGTACTTCTTTATGAAGGACAATCAAACATTAAAGTACTTAAACTGAGTATATATTCACACACATGCCTATCAAATTCATTTTCATGCATTCAAAGAAAATATTAGCTTTAAATGAAATGGAAAATACAGGTACTTTTTAAATAAAGATTGAGAAGCTCTAGATTTCCCATTACCTGTCTTTTTTATTACTTTGCATATTCTTTCCTTCCTTCCTTTTCTTTCCTCCTTTTTTCTTTTTCTTGAGATAGGGTCTCACTATGTGGCCCAGGTTGGCTTTAAACTCACAGTCCTCCTGCCTCAGCCTCTCCAGTGCAGGGATTATAGGTGTGCACCACCATGCACCAAAAAATACAGGATTTAACTAGGAATTAATTAGTTGTTCAATCATTTAATGAATAAAGCCAAAATCAATACAATTCAAATTCTTTGCTTAAAAAAATTTCAACTAATTCCTACAAAGTAAGGATGGTCAATAGCTCCTATGTGTCAGAATAATTAAGCATAACATTTCAATTCTTGGTAAAACCCCAAACTGAACTGATCCAAAATTTCTTTGAACAAGGCATCTCGCATCTCACTGTCCTCTTAACAGTAGAAAAAGAAGCTAAGAGAGGCAGCAGGATGACATGATTTCTTTTGTAATTCAGTAGATAGTGGAATCAGTCTCTTTAATGGGACACATTGTGCCTGACAAGACAAATTTGATGCTGGTTTATCTTTCGGAACAGAAGGCAATGTGCATGTCCTTTCTTAAAGGAAAACTTCCATCCACTCCGATTTCATCTGCTGTTCTACTAATACTCACTAATCTTAAAGTGATTTCTACACTTTTCCAATTCCTTTTCAGTGTCCAAAGTATAAGAATTACCTCTAGGTAATCCAAAGACAGTTCTGTGACTATAGGCTACTGGGCACTACATCCAGTGATTAAAACTGTGAGGCCAGATGGCCACAACCCTCCCCAGCAATGTGGATGAGCACTGACCACAGATACAGTGCCAGAGAGGAGAGGGAAAAACCAGCTTGGCACCCTATCCCCTCATAGGGGTGACAACAGCTCCTTCACCTTTATTTCCTATGCTCAGGAACTGGAATTTTTGTTTTTCATTGAACCAAATGGCATAACTCCACAGCACTAAAATACATTAACTCAACTGGAATTTTGACCTTGGCCAGATACAGAAGAACACTGTACATTAGAACCCAGGAGCAAGAGAATATAGATAAGGTTATGCTCAAAACTTTTCAAGAAAAAGGAGGTAAGCACAAATCCAGAAAGAATATAAAAGCTTAAGAAAAAAAATATACGCATCTAGACAAGATGTGTAGACTCATTTCTCTAAGCTTCTCTGTGTTGAGTACAACAATAAACCCTGGAAATAAACAGATTAAACCAAAGAAGAATTCTAAAAGCAATAAAAGGAAAACTGGCATGGAAAACTAGAGTCCTAGACCCTAGGACTAGAAGACCAGGAGGGTGCCATACGATTCCCCACCCAAAAGTAGAAAGCAACTCAGACCAGGCATTCTCTGATTCTCAACCCAGCAACAAGGAGGCCAGGTATTTCATTCCTCCCTGGAATCAGACAGGAAGCCAGCAACACAACCAGGTCCCATGCTTTGGTTCCAGGAAGGCTCATGTAATTGGAGGCTTTGTCCACATGGTGGTGCTATTGAGCGGTAGTGCGGAACCTGAGGCAGGAGAAGCCTCATGGGAGGTCCTTAGGTCACTGGGAACATAGTCTTGGAAGTTAGTTTTCATGTGACCCTTTGAGTTTTTGCAAGAGAGTTGTTATTAAAGGAGAAAGACTTGCCCTAGTCATCCCTCTACTTCCTGTATTGAGAGGTCATCTGGTTGCTCCCAAAAAGGCTCCCACCATTGCTATTCAACATGAGGTGATAAGCCCAGAGGAGAACCTCACCAAGTCTTTGCTGTGCCATGTGGACTTTGAACCGCCAGAACTATGAGCTAAATAAACCTCTTTTCTTCACAGGTAGCCTATGTCAGATATTTAAATACACTGGTGAAAAACTAATGAAAACAACAGATGATCTTGGACTGATGAGGAGTCCTGCTGAGGATGAGGGGACAGGGAAGCTCTCTGCTCCCACTTAGGAAGAAACACTAACCTTCAATGAAAGTCATGATGGTAGGGTGAGAGAGTTGGCTCTGAAAGGGGATGCACCCACAAAAAGGGCCTGAGAAGCACCTTGTCCTCAAGGGACTAAGACTCTCCTCCTGACCTAGAGGACCATGAAGTGGAGCCTAACATCACAGCAGGAATCCTCCCACAACAAGGATGTGTCCTAGATGGTGCCCCACACAGAGCTCCTGAAGTCACAGAAACTCACCCATTCTCAACAACACAGAGAAAATGGAGTAGAGGAAAGTGAACAAAGCCTCAGATATCTGTGGGACACTGACAAAAGGTCCAATATTCATCTCTTTAGAGTCCCACAAAGAAAGAGGAGAGTGGACTAAAAGAATATGTTAAGGAATAACTTACTAACTATACAAATATGCAGAAATTAAACATGTTCCAAAATTATCAAGAGTTGATGACAAAATTAAAAGGGAAAGTAAAATACTTCTTATGAAATCAAAATGGAAACACAACATATCAAAACTTATGTGACGCAGCAAAAGAAGTAATAAGAAGAAAATGTATAGCAATAAATACCCACATCAAGAAAGTTACAAAGATTTAAAATAAACCACATACTAGTATACCTAAAGGAATTAGAAAAATAAGAACATACTCAAAATTAGTAGAAGGAAAGAAACAATAAACATCAGAGCAGAAATAAATGAAATAGAGACTAAGAAAACAATATAAAAGATCAATGAAATGAATCATTGGTTCTTTAAAAAGATAAAAATGATCAATAAACCTCTGGCTAAACTAACAAAAATAAAGAAGACTCTAAGTAAATAAAATCAGAGATTGAAAAGGAAACATTACATCAGGCATAGCGGCTCATGGCTATAATCCCAGCAATCAGGAGGCTGAGGCAGAAGAATCACTTGAGCCCAAGAATTTGACACTACCATATATAATATAGCATTAATCATAGGGTAGGGATGTAGCTCAGCAATAGAGCACTTGTTCAGCATGCTTCAGGTCTAATGTTAGATCTCTAGTATGACAATCAATCAATCAATCAATCAAGCCTGAATGTTTCCTCCTTATGATCAGGAGGAAGTCAAGGTGGTCTATTTTCACCTCTCTCATTCAACATGAAACTGAAAGTTGAAAAAGAAAAAAAAGAAAAAGAAAAAAAAAAAAACACCTCGATTTGGATATGGCATGTTTCTCTGTATTGAATTTCCCCAAGCAACTACCAAAAAAAAAAAAAAAAAAACTCCTGGAAATAATAAATGAGGCCAGCAAAGTCATAAGATAAACAATTAACACATAAATATCAATCACATTTCTACATGGTTACAAAGAACACATGATGACAAAAATTAAAAACATACAATGTATAATCTCTCCAACCAAATGAAACACATTGGTGTATGTGATATTAAATCTTAATTGTCAACTTGGTTGGATTCAGAAATGCCTAGGGGAATAGTAAAGCATACCTAGAAGTATCTGTGATGGCATTTACAGAGAGGATTAGATCATGAGAGCTCTGACCTCCTAAACAATAGATTGTTCCTTTGATGACATTATTGTAAGGTGGTGAAGAGTAGGAGGTAAAGCCTGGCCAGAGAAGCAAGTCACTGATGGCATGTCTTTGGGGCCATATCGTGCCCTGGCCCCTTCATGTAACTCACTCTCTTTCTGCTTCCTGGCCACCATGATGTGAGCTACTCGCTCCATAATACCTTCCTCACCATGACAGATTGAGCCCTCTGAAACCATGAGCCAAAATAAATCCTTTCTCCTCTTAAGTTGTTTCTATCAGATATTTGGTCATAGTGACAAGAAAAGTAACTAATACAGTTCATACTTAACAAAACATGCACAAGATATTTCTGGTGAAAATAACAAAATGTTAATGAAAGAAATAAAAATTTTAAATAAATGGAGAGGCATATCATCATCATAGCCTGCAGCTGTAGCCCTGTGGCATCCGATCCCGTCAGATCTCAGAAGCTAAGCAGGGTCGGTCCTGGTTAGTACCTGGATGGGAGACCGCCTGGGAACACCAGAAGCTGTAGGCTTGGGAGAAGGACTTGGCAACCCCCTCCCAAAAATCAATCTGCCATTGAAAACCCTATGAACAGCAGAGAAGCACTGACAATAGTGTTCCCCCTGTTGTACAGAGGGTCTCTATGAGTCGGATACCGACTCGACGGCACCTAACAACAACAACAACAATCATCATCATAGATTAGAAGATTCAACATAGCAAAAATGTCAATTTTCTCCAAATTGATCTAATACTATTAAAATCCCAGCAAGGTTTTTGTTCATTTTTTAAGACATAGAAAAGCTTATCCCAAAATTTACATGAAAAGGCACAGGTTCAATCATAGCTAAAATAATCTTTTTAAGAAACCCATTATAAACCGGGTGCAGTGGCACACGCCTGTAATCCCAGCGGCTTGGGAGGCGGAGGCAGGAGGATCGCAAGTTCAAGACCAGAGGCAGTCTGCATAACTTAGTGAGACCCTGTCTCAAAAAGTGAAAAAATGGGCTGAGGGCGCAGCTCAGTGGTCCAGCACTTGCAGGGTATGCAAGCGTGAGGCCCTGGGTTCAACCCCCAGTACTGCAAAAAAAAAAAAAAAAAAAAGAAAGAAAGAAAGAAAAAAAGAAACTCATATACTCATATAATTGGCAGAACTACCCATTATTAAGACTTACTTTACCACTAAAATAGTCAAAACAATATGCTATTAGCATAAGAGTAGACACATAGATCAATGGAACAGAGTAGATAGAGAACCCAGATATAGATTCACAAAATACATCTGACATTTGGAAATAATGGAAAAACAATTCAATGGAAAACACATAACCTTTCCAACAAGTGGTGCTGGAGCAGTTGGACATCCCCATGCAGAAGAAGAACTTCATCCTAAACCTTATGTCTTCTAGCAAAAACTAACTGAAATACAACTATGGATTTAAATGTAAAACATGAAAGTTTGCTTTTAAAAATCATAGGAGAAAAATCTTTAAACCTTGGGCTAGGCAAAGAGTTCTCAGTATTGCTTCCAAAAGTACAATACATTGAAGGAAGTATTGATAAACTAGCCTTCACCAAAATTATAAACACTTTTGTTCTGTGAAAGACCCTATTAAGAGAACGAAAAGATGAGCTACAACTGAAAAAAAAATTATTTCCAGGACACTGAAAATATCTGAAAAATATCTGAAATATCTGAAAATGAATTAATATCTAGAATACACAAAGAACTCTTGAAAGGCAGCAATATAAAAAAATCATTCAAAAATTTTAAAAGAAGCCAGGTGCAGTAGTACATGCCTATAATCTTAGTGACTCAGGAGGTGGAAGCAAGAGGATCACAAGTTCGAGGCATAACCTATTGAGACCTTGTCTTAAGATTAAAAAGTAAAAGAGGGGCTTGGGATGCAGCTCAGTGGCAGAGCACCCCCTAGTACCAAAAAGAAAAAACGGACAAAAGAGATGAATTCTTCTTCAAAAAGGATATGCAGGTGAAAAATAAGCACATGAAAGATGCTTAACATCATTCCCCATTAGTAAAATGTAAATCAAAACCACAGTGAGATAACACTTATCAAAATGGCAAAAATAAAATGTAGTCATAGCACCAAAGGGCTTTTAAGAACATGGAGAAACTGATTCAGTTGTACACTGTTGGTGAGGATGCAACCTGCTACAGCCACTCCATGACAGTTTGGCATTTTCTTAAAAATCTACACATACAACCATATGACCCACAAACTGCACTCTTGGGCATTTATCCCAGAAAAATGAAAACTGATATTCACGGAAAAAACCCATACATGAATGCTAAATAGTGAATTGAGTCCCATTTCCAAATTCAAAGGTTGAAGTCGTACATTTCTCTTGTTTAAGTCTCCTAGTCAGTGTACTGGGGCTGGGATTTAGCTCAGTTGGTAGAGCGCTGCTCTGCAGTCTCTGAGGTCCCAGGTCCAATTCCCAGCACTGCAAAAATGGGAAAAGGACAACAATGGCAATCCACTCCAGAGGCAATCCCGAAACAATCAGCCATTGAAAGTCCTATGAGGGTCGCTATGAGTCCGACAAGACTCTCAACAGTACCTAATAACAATAGCAACAAGTCAATGTACTGTGTTATGGAAGCCTACCCAACTAACACAATCAACACTCAAGGCAGCTTTATTTGTAATAGCCCAAAACTAGAAACAACCTAGATGTCATTTAAACAAACTGTGTACATCCATACCGTAGTTACTGCTCAACAGTAAAAAGGAATAAACTATTAATACATGTGCAACTTGGATTAAGATTCAGGGAATTATGTTTAGTGAAAAAAAGTCAACCTTAAAGGTTACACTCTGTATTATTACATTTATTTTGCCTTGAAAAGACATTAAGAGAATGGAGAATAAATGAGTGGTTTCCAACAGTTAAGGATGGGGTGGGCAGAGGCTGTGGTTATGAAAGTCAAGAAAGATGAGGAAGGTACGTGGTAGTAATGGGACTTTAGAACCTTGACTGTGGTGGAGATTCATGAACCTACACATTTGACAAAACTGCACAGTGCGCACGCACACACACACACACACACACACACACACACACACACACACACACACGGAACCAAAACAAGATTGCTGGATTGTATCAATGCTAATATCCTTGTTATGATAGTGTACTACAGTTTTGCAGGACATTATTATTGAGGAAAACTGGGTAAAAGGAACAAGAGACCTCTATTATTTCTTTTTTTAAATGTTTTAATTAAATATTTTGATTGTAAATATTGATGGATTGTCATTCATTTATACATTCATAGTATGTCATACTATGGCATTCATTCATACTATGCAATTATCAAACCAGGATTGTTGAAACTTCCACCTCCTTAATCATTTTACAAAAATGTTTTTGATAGTGTAGAGATAGTGTACACATTTCTGAGGTATGATTCTTTTTAATTGCATACAGTATAGTGAGATTCACTGTGAGATTTTCAGACAATTGCAATCTACATTTTGCCCTTGTTCTCTCTTTATCCCCATATTGTTCATTCTCCCTCTCCCAATTTTCCCCTATCCCTTCCACTCCTACTTGTCCCCTCTCCCTTCACGATGAGTTCCCCTGTATTTTCTAATCTTAGATATATTCAGTTGTGTGTATGTGTGTATATTAGTGGATATAAGTGAGAACATGCAGTATTTCTCCTTTGAGTCTGGGTTATTTTGCTTAAAAGATGATCTCCAACTCCATCCATTTTGCTTGTTGTTGTTAGGTGCCGTCGAGTCGAGTCCGACTCATAGCGACCCTATGTACAGCAGATCGAAACACTTGCCGATTCTGTGCCAAACCATCTTATTTATGTTTAAGCCCATTGTTGCAGACACTGTGTTAATCCATCTGGTGGAGGGTTTTCCTCTTTTCCGTTGACCTGCCACTCTTCCAAACATGATGTCCTTCTCCAGGGATGGATCTCTCCTGACTACATGTCCGAAATATGTAAGACGCAGTTTGGCCATTTTTGCTTCCAAGGAGCACTCTGGTTGTACCTCTTCTAGGACAGATCTGTTGGTTCTTTGGCAGTCCATGGTATATTCAATAGACGTCTCCAGCACCACAATTCAAAAGCATCAATTCTTTTTCTGTCTCTCTTGTTCAATGTCCAGCTTTCACAACCATATGATGCCACTGAAAATACCATGGCATGAGTCAGACGCACCTTCGTCTTCAATGTGACATCTTTGCTTTTCAATACTCTGAAGAGGTCTTTTGCC
>VMDO01042508.1:0-10512 GCA_007922755.1 Pedetes capensis | reverse complement strand
TAGAACTTACACTTTACCTAAGTGTTTTCTTTGTTTTAATAATCAAAATGTTATCATTATTATTAAAAATTAGAAAATGTTTATTCACTTAAATTAGTAACTACAAACAGAAATTATTTCATATACAGCACCTGTGTAGTATCTTGTGACTGTTAAAGAGGGTGAGTTATGGGACCAGTTTTTGTGAGTGCAAATCCTGTCTTCAAATGCTTCACTAAGTTATTTAACTTTCTTATGTCTCAGTTTTATTATCTGTTAAAAGGGGAGAATAATATATTATCTCATAAGTTTATTGTAATTAATATATGTAAAGTACTTACCATAGTGCCTCACTATGATAATTTATATTTATTACAAAAAGAGGAGGAACCTAAAACTAAATCATGAAAATTACAAATCATTGTTTACTTGTCATCATTTCTAGCTTACCAGCAGGTGATCTTTGCAATCAAGAGTGCGGGATGAGGTGTGTGACAGAATATTAGAATCCATAGACGATATTTAAAAATACATCTTCCTATCCTTCCTTATTCTCAGGGTTCAGGATAAGGGTGAGGTAGATTAGAGGTAAAATGCATATGTCCCCTTCTTATCACCAACCTTTGAGAGCCATTTACTCAGGGTCTAGATTGCAGAATGACTCACCAAAAAGAGTCTGCACACTGTTCAATCATTTCAAACTTCTATTCCACTTCTTTTTAGAAGAATAAAATGTGACAACTTTTCAGTTATTCTTTACAGAGGCAAGGAGTAAAGGAAATTAATAGCTCATGTCATCCTTTACCTTATCAAAGACTCTTTCACTTAATCTATAATGTCTCAGGTCTCTATGATGATATTTTTGATAATAACAGTGAGCACACTACCTTTACAAGATCAAAGGAATGGCAAAACTAGGCATGTAAACTGCTATCTTTAGGTAATCTTTAAAATCTATTAGTATGAAATTTTGTGCTTTCTCTGAGAAAGGAAAAACCAAACTTCTTTAGCAACAAAAAAGTTGAAAAGTTGAAACCAAAGACATATTAAGAATATATATATCTTTTTATAACATTATTATTAATATTCAAATACCATTTTTATTTTAAAATAACATATAATAACTTTGAGTCATAAAAGTTTCCACAAGTGAATTTGCCTGCTTATAAGCAAATTGCTTATCTAACAATAAATATGCATTGAATTTTACAGCAGGTTAACTTCTATGCATCTAGAAGTCATGCTAAATGGAATCTTTGACTTTAACCAGGGATACAGAAATTCCAATTAATGTCCAATCCATGAACAGATTGTTGTTGGTAGGTGCCCTCTAGTTGGGCCCAACTCATGGGGACTCTATATAAAAGTGAATGAAATACTGCCACACAATGTGCCATGCAAAAGATGTTTTTTATGCTTAAGTCCATTGTTGCCACTGTGTCAATTCATCTACTTGAGGGTCTTCCTTTTCTTTGCTGACCTGCCATTCTCCCAAATAGGATGTCCTTCTCCAGGGATTGGTCCCCATTGACAAAATGTCCAAAATAAGTAAACACAGTCTAAATATCCCTGCTTCCAAGGAGTATTCATTGCACTTATTCTCGAGTGGACCTGTTGGTTCTTTTCACAGTCTGTGGTATGTATATTCAATATTTCTCTCAAGCACCATAATTAAAAAAAAAGTGTTGATTGGTAGACATCACTAAATAGAAATCCATAACATTTAGGTGCAATTTACTATTTTCACAGCCTATAGTCAACATTATTTCCTGGAACATAACTGTGACTAAAAATAACATTGGACTCCTCTCTAGATGTATATGGTTTTTGAAAATTTAGATTCATTTGGTACTTTGTTAATTCAGTGACTGTTATTCAATTATATTTGTGTGTATTTTTGTAAATAATTCATTTATTCATTCAGCAAAATTACTTAAGAGCCTATTACGTACCTGGAAAAATAATGAAGACCTAAGTATAGTGTCTGTCTTTTAAATCACTGGAGAGAAAGTTGGAAAGCAACCCCAAGCTAGCACAATTCCAAAGGAAACTATTTTTTCTTGCTAAATTGATAGAAAATCCAGGTAGGACAGATTACAGAAGTCTAGGAAACCAAAATGGATGCTCCAGTGGGCATAAGGGCAGGGCCGTACTTCCAGGCCAAAAGGATGCATATGACTACTAAGATTTTCAGACCTAGTAGCAAAAATAAAAGAAAAACCATGAATTCTAAGATGTTTTAGGAGACCATATAGTGTGTGTGTGTGTGTGTGTGTGTGTGTGTGTGTGTGTGTCTATATATGCATATATGTGTGTATATACAGATATATATGTTTGCTAATTAGCATATGTAGAATGCAAATGCAGTATGGGGTAATTTAAGTTGGTCAAACGCAATGGAATGTTCAAAGTGAATAGGCTAAGAAACCCATAATAGTTGCAATAACAAATGAAGCAGCAATGGAGGGCATTTGATGGTATACTTTAGCCAGCTCTTTCACTGTGGCAATCTGATTCTAAATATGAAAATAACTTCACACAACCTAAAAGCGCCACACTAACTGAGAAAGATTAGTATATTTATTCACTAGTCTGAGCTCAAACTTTATTTCAGGCACTATTGTAAACATTAGGAATAGGGTGGAAAAAAAGAACCTGCCCTCATTCTATTGGAGAAGAGTGATTAAATTATATAAACAAATCTTTAGTATGGCAGATGGTGATAACTGCTCTGGGGGTTGGGACCCTTGGGAAAGATTGGAGATAAGGGAGCTGGAAAGTGCTGAGTGTGGGAAGTCAAGCATGGTTCAGTGGCAATGTGGCATTTTAATGGGGATCTAAAGAAGTAAGGGAGCAAAGAACAAGGATTCTTAGAAAAGACCATTCCAGGCAGAGGAGAAGGATCAGCCAAGACCTTGACTCCAGAGTTTTCCTTTTGAGTCCAGAGATGACATGGATGGCAAACATTAGAGAGTGATGAGAACAGTGGTGTATGTAGCTTTTACTAAGGGCTTGTTGTTGTTGTTGTTGTTAGGTGCTATCAGCAACCCTGTAAACAACATAACAAAATACTCCCAAACACTGTGCCATGCCTGGCACTATTGTCAGTGCTTCTCTGCTATTCATAGGGTTTTTAATGGTGGATTGTTTCCAGAGTGGATTGCCAGTTCCTTCTCCTTATCCTACAGCACCTGGTGTTCCCAGGTGGTCTCCCATAAAAGGACTAACCAGGCCAACCCTGCTTAGCTTTGGAGATCAGGCAGGATAGGATGTCAGAGTGCTATGGCCTCACTACTAAAGGGTAGGCACTGTTTTAGTGATTTACAGAAAGATAGTCAAATAACTCACCTTTTACAACAACCTTGTGAAGCATATACTATTATTATCTTCTCACAGACGAAAAACAGGCAAAATGAAATTTAGTAACTTGTCCAATGTCAGGCAGTTAGTACGGGACATTGCTGAGATTTGAACCCAGGTATTCTAGCTCTGCATTACTCTCCAGTCCTTACCTCACGTTTCATCTGATCTCTTCCACAACTATATATTCCTCTCAATGTATCTTTTGTCCTCCTTTTCCTCTTTTAAGGCTTGTGATTATATTGAGCCCACTTGGATAACACAGAATATTTTCCCTATTTTAAAGAGACCTGATTGGCAACTTTAATTCTATCAGCAACTCTGTTTCTCCTTTGTCATGTAACAGAATATATACCTAAAATCTAGGGTTTAGAATTTCAATGTCTTTGGGGAAAAAGGCAAGCAAGTTGCCAATAACAAGCTCTAATTCTATACTTTCAGCTACTTGATTACCTTGTCCTTACAAGCCTAGCCAGACCACAGGTGGTTACTGTTTGGGTCAGCCGGACTAAATTTCATATCCTCTACAATATTCCAGGATACCAAGGTGATTAAAGCCAGATAAATTTGAGTTTGTGAAATGTGTTTGGGGTCTTGTTATAAATTCAACAGGAAGTGAGTTAAAATATAGGGGGCAAGGGTACCAACTCATTCAATTGACATGAGATTTGAATCATATGCAATTTTTTGAAGCCCAGTTTCATTTTCCTATGTTGTAAAATTATGCAAATATTTTCAATATAAAATATTATTATATTTCTCTTACTTTCTACTTCAGTTTTATTGGCATTAGTCTAACTTGCTTCCAGCAGCTTCTTCTCAATCATTTTCTCTGCACTCATTCATTTCTTTTATACAAAAGATCCTCCAAATATTATTCCTATCCCATTATTTGTGTTCATCAAGAAATTTAATAGCAGAAAATTAAGAGTTTTTGTCTACCAAGATAATTTCTTCCCAAGATTGGTATCACTTTTCTTTTTCTAAACACATGCTGTACTCATTCTTATCCTTTTGCTCACTATTCCCTCTTCCTCTCCCAGCCCCATCAGTAAACTCTTCTCATCCTTAAAGGCCTGGTCCTCTTTCCTGTGTACTCTTAATAGGACTCCTTTCTTCTTTATTGTGACACATGTTGTATTTTATCATAATTTGTTGTTGTTGTTGTTGTTGCTAAGTGCTGTTGAGTCTGGTCTGACTCATAGTGATTCTATGTACAACAGAATGAAACATTCCCCAATACTGTGCCATGCCCAGAACTATGACTGACAATGCTTCTTTGATATTTATAGGGTTTTTGATGGCTGATTATTTTTAGGAGTGGGCTGCAGAGTCCTTCTCCCAAGCCATACCACCCTAGTGACTGAGCTCATCAGATCTCAGAAGCTAAGTAGGGTCAGGCCCGCTTAGTTCTTGGATAGGAGACCACTTGGGAATTGTTGTTGTTGTTAGGTGCCATTGAGTTGGTATCCAACTCATAGCGACCCTCATAGTGTTTTCAATGGCTGACTGTTTCGGGTTTGCCTTGAGAGTGGATTGCCAGGCCATTCTCCCACTTTTGTGGTGCTGAGAATCAAACTTCAGACCTCAGAGACTGCAGCGCAGCACTCTACCAACTGAGCTAAATCCCAGCCCACTTGGGAACAGGGAGTGCTATAAGCTCAGGAGAAGGACTCAGCAGCCCACTCCCAACACAATCAACTATCAGAAACTATGAATAGTAGAGAAGTGTTTACAATAGTGATAGGCATAGCACAGAATCAGGTAGTGTTTCATCTGTTGCTCATAGGGTCTCTATGTGTTGGATTCGACTCGACGGCACCCAATAACAGTTTATTGTTGCTTGTACCTATTTTCATCCATTCTGTACCAGATTTTGTTTACCAAGATATAGATTTTCAAAGGCTTGTAAGAAAATAGTTTATCTTTATCTATCGTATCAGCTATGATCTCTGCAGGGTAAAATTGTAATAGGAATATTCAACATGAGTTCTATCTTTTCAACAATTTTAATTACAAAACATATTATTGTTACTTATAGGCATGATGTTGTACAGCAGATCTCTACAACTTATTCATCTTATATAATCAAAATGTTACAACTCTTGAACAGCAGCACCTGCCTATTTTTCTCTTCTCCCATATGCTGAAAATACCATTCTACTCTCTGGTTCTGAGTTATGATATTTTAGATAGTTCATAAATGTAGACTTATACAGTATTTGTCCTTCTGTGACTGGCTTATTTCATTTAGCATAATGTCCTCTAGGTTCATCCATGTTCTTGCATTGTGTATGATTTCCTTCTTTGTCAAGGATGAATGATATTCTGTTCTATGCATGTACCACATTTGCTTTGTCCTTTCATCAGTCAATGGATGTTTAATTTGTTTCACATCTTGGCTATTGTGAGTAATACCCCAATGAACATGGGAGAACAAATACTGATTATTTATCTCATTTTTATTATTTACTCTTCATTTTCAAAGAAATAACACTAAAGAATATGACTTTACAATATTTTCTCTTCCTGATATTCTAGGATTTTTCTAAATCCAATCATCAAGTTCATGTTTGCACAATGTTGTTTTTGTTAGGTACCTTCGAGTCAGTGTCAGAATCATAGTGACCCTATGTACAACAGACAAAACAGTATTGTCAATTCTTCTCTGCTACTCATAGGGTTTTCAGTGGCAGATTGTTTTGGGGGAGAGTGTGTTGCCCAGTCCTTCTCCCAAGCCTACAGCACCTAGTGTTCCCAGGAGGTCTCTCATCCAAGTACTAACCAGGCTCAGCTCTGCTTAGCTTCCAAGATCTGATGGGATCAGATGCCGCAGTGGTACAGCTGCAGACATTTACATGATATACAGGCATAATTGCTCAAATTAACCATTAATGATTTGTGTGCATGTGCAGGTGTGAAATCTTGACCATAAATAGCTACCCTGATAAATACTTGTTTAATTGAATTTAAATCCATCACAAGCACTACATTCATGGTCCTTTTATCTACTACTTGTTTTTTCCTATTTTGCATAATTAGGATTGTTGAAACTTTTGTGTACATTACAGGTTTTGGTTACCACTTTTGAGTGAAGTAATAAGTGAATGAGCAAGGTGCCATGATGCACACCTGTAATCCCAGTACCTCAGGAGGCTGAAACAGGAGGATCTTGAATTTTAGGCATGCACAATTTAGTGAAACCATGTCTCAAAATAAAAAATGAAAAAGATTTGGTGGTATAGTTCACTGGTAGAGTAAGTGCTTAGGATGTAGGAGGCCCTGGGTTCCACATTGTAGTGTAAGTAAATAAATACACAAACTGTTAAGCAAAAGGTCTAATATAGTCTGCATTTAGCTCCTGCATTACCAACTCTAAAATGGTTACTTTGATTTTAACCATTACAATAATTTTAGGAAATAACGGTATCATATTTTGAAGTTGCAACTGGGACATGCTCTTTTCTTTCCTAAGTAGCAGTGAAGAAATCAAGATACACATTGAATTAAGAAAAGCTCTGGCAAAGATCTCTTAAAGTATTGAAAAGTAAAGATGTTACATTGAAGACGAAGGTATGCCTGACTCTTGCCATGGTGTCTTCAGTCTAATCATATGGTTGTGAAAGCTGGACATTGAACAAGGGAGACAGGAGGAGAATTGATGCTCTGGAATTATGGTGCTGGAGATGAATATTGAATGTACCACGAACTGCCAAAGAATGAATAAATCTGTCCTAGAAGAAGTACAACCAGAGTGCTTCTTGGAACCAATGATGGCTAGACTGCATCTTACTTATTTGGGACAGACAGTCAGGAGAGAACAATCCCTGGAGAAAGACATCATGTTTGGGAGAGTGGCAGGTCAATGAAAGAAAGAAAACCTCTCAACTAGATGGATTGACATAGTGGATGCAACAATGGGCTTAAACATAAGTAAAATCATGTGCCTGGCACAGAATCAGGGGGTGTTTCATTCTACTGTACATAGGGCTGCTATGAGTCAGACTCTACTTGAGGGCACCTAACAACAACAACCTACTCCTGTAGGTAGCTATATCACGATGGGCAATAAATGCACATCCATATTTCATCTCTGAGCATGGTCTCCTATGCCACAAACTACGTGACAAAATCAACATTACTGGGGACCTAGGTCACAGGACAACACACAGACCCCACTTCAAGTCTAATTAGGAAATTTGGGTATCATTGCTCCCTCATGCCATGTCAGTGTGGGCAGCCTTGGTAGCTACGGGGTTGCTGAAGTGCTTGCTATACAAAGGAAATATGGCCTTCTTGGGTCAAAAGTAAAGAACTATGAAATAGTGAGCTCTTGATAGACCACAAGTATGTTTAAGTACAAAAACAGCATCCCACCATGTGATTACTTTAGCCAGCTGTGTGAATTTGCCTTGGGCCGAGCCAGATTCTCCACAGTGCCAATTTATCATTAGTAAAATTCTGGGTATGTATCTTTTAGAGCCAAGAAAATGAGACAGTGAGGGAGGGAGAATCTGAATACCTGGGTGCTTTTGGCAAGAAAACCAACTGGACACAATCATAGTCTAAACTCTGCTCAGTCAAAAGATTATAGCATTAACATTGGAATAAATGTCTAACTGATTTTTTGCCTTTGCTCACTTGAAGAAAAGAACATTAAACTAACCTTCAACATCATAAAATTCTTCTCTATTCAGAGAAATACAGAATGAAGAAATTATTTATTACATTGTAGCTGTGCATAAAAGCTAAAATATCTTTATAATCTCATTTTTTAAAAAGTCAACAAATATTTGTTACTCACCTACTCTGTTAGGTGATGGTATAGCTGCTTTTTAGATTACTTTGTAAAACGAAGCTAGTCACAATGGCACATCCCTATAACCGCAGGGACCCAGGAGGCTGAGGCAAGAGGATTGTGAGTCCGAGGCCAAAAGTAGCCTGTGCAACTTAAGACCTTGTCTCAAAATACTTTTTTAAAAAATAATGATTTTAAAAGGAAGCCTGGGGGTTGCAGCTTAGTGGAACACCATTTGCCTAGCATGCATGAGGCCCTGGGTTCAACCCCCCACCCAATACTGCAAAAAAAAAAAAGATTTCTTTGAAAAACTGCCATTATAAGATTTTTATGTTCTAATAATAAACTCAAAAACAAAAATTATATATGTGTATGTGTGTGGACATACAGAGAAGATAAGGAATTCAAAATAAGGTAATTTGAGAGGTTACGTTAATAAAGAGTTATTAGAACAGGAAGTAAGTTTAAAGGTGGGCCTTTCTTTTACTTGAAATATCACAGGAGACATCTCTGAAGTGGTATCTAATTTTATAAGTATTAATTCATTTGCAAGACTTGTGTTATAGGAACTTTTATAAGTAGTTTGTCAGTATCTGTGAACCAGCAGACACATATTTCTACCATCATTAACTTCTAGTGATGGTAGAGAAGAGGGGAGAGAATAAAAGTAAGTGTTGAATGAATATAATTACTAATATGAGAGTGTGGTATATGCCATTAAAAAGTGATGCAGATAAAGGGGATTAGAAGAGCTATTGGGAAGTTGACATTTAAATAAGGTGGTTGAGAGGCCTAGTGTGGAGGCAATATTTGAGCAAAAATTTAAAAGAGATAAATAGCCATGGGGTGTTTGGTAAAAGAGTGCTCCAGACAAAGGCAACATCTAATGCAAAATTTGGGAGTTGTTTGCTTCAGGATTATATGAAATAGCAAAGAGGTACGTGAGTCCAGTGCAAATAATGAAGGGATAAGTAGTTAGAGATGATTTCAGAGAGACAATGGGAATCCAGGCTGTAGGAGACATTACAGGACATTGTAAGGTCTTTGACTTTGGTGCCAGATAATAGGTCTATGACCATGTGTCACATCTTTTTTGCCTTACAAATCAGTGCTGCATTACTTAGGAAGAAAAAAGGTTTGAGAACAGAAGGTGCACCTGCTCAGACTGAAAACTTCCTCCTTCTTTCTCTTGACCTTTGAACACCATCCACTCCAAATTCCTATCCATGCCTCTCCCCAACACACACATCTATCTATATTCACTCCCAGCAGAGAAAATGTCTAAGTCAGTAGTTCATCGCCCTGGCTGAGACTCAGAATCACAGACGAAGCTTATTAACTTTACACAAGTCAAAGCTTCCCTTATGTGGCTCTGATTCAGACCTGGGTTGAGACCCAGCCCTCTGTTTTAGTTTAAAACCTTCATGAGTTTGGCAGTCATGTATGTGCTCCACTGTTGTTGGCCTACTTAGTGTGAATCTGTGGGCAAGAATTTCAGCATGACCTCAGAGATTATTAGAAATGCAGAATCTCAGTCCTCCTTAGAGAACTTTAGAATTACAATCTACATTTTAACTAATTCCTCAGGTGATTTGTATGTGGATTCAAGTTTAAGATGGATTCCTCTAGATCATTGCCTCAACTCTCAATTTTATACTAAGTCTACCTACAGAGATACCCCTAGTATTTTACACACGTTTCTTGGATAGCAATAAATGCAAACCAAGGACATAAGCTTCCCAACAGAAACTGTTCATGAGATTTCTTATGTAAATCTGTTCTACAATTTTACTCATATTTTTATAATATGGAAACAATTTGTAAAATAGTTTGTGGCCAGAAATCCATCATACTAATTCTGTGTAATTTGATATTATAATAATATAATTACTTGTTAATTCATTGTTGAATATTTTAGGAAATTTCTCTGGAGACCCTTGAAGTTGAAAGTGTCTCTTCTCCTAGTCTAGAAATAGAAATGTGGACTTCTGCATGCTTGAAATTCAAAAAGGTTCAAATTTGTACAGAAATAATGTTTTTCCCCACTTTTTTCTTTCTCCCTATTTTTAATAACTAGACATAAGAAATATACTTTTGAGATTAAAATTTATTTCTCCACATAGGTATATATGTATGTTGATGTTGTTATTAGGTGCCATCGAGTCGGTATCCAACTCATGGCAACCCTACATACAACAGGGGAAACAATATTGTTACTACTTATCTGCTATTTATAGGGTTTTCAATGGCAGGTTTTTTGTGGGAAATGGGTTGCCAGGTCCTTCTCCCAAACCTACAGCACCTGGTGTTCCCTGGTGGTCTCCCAATCCAAGTACTAACCAGGCCCAACCCTGCTTAGCTTCCAAGATCTGGCA
>VMDO01042507.1:0-10501 GCA_007922755.1 Pedetes capensis | reverse complement strand
GGGGAGGAGGAGGAGGGAGAGAAGGGGGAGGAGGGAGAGAAGGAGGAAGAAGAAAAATTATTAATCTGTTCAATAAAAATAAATAAATAAAAAGAGAATAGTTCCCAGTTCCCATATTGGGAAAAAAGCACACCTTTAATGCAGTCTCTAGAACCGCAACCCAGGATCAAGGATTAGGTGGCAGACTCACAGCCTTCATTATAACCAGCAAAGTGGATTTGACTTGTGCCATATTCCAGAGTATGCCAAGGTGTTTCTTATCTATCTTTCTTGTCCTCTCCACTAGGAAAAGGCTTTTTGCACTGTTTTCCAATCTAGTGCCATCTCCTTGTGGATATTCCATAATCACCTCAGATAGCCTGAAATAACACCATGCTCCCATTTGTTCTTATACTTCTTGGGAGTAAAGCATTTATTACTTTGTATTGCTAATATCTATGTCTTTTTTCTCCAATCGTTTATAAATTTCTTAGTGATAGAACTAGAATATGTCTATAATGTGTTTCCTTTTTTCTAACACATGTTGTTGTTAGATGCTGTTGAGTTGGTGTCTGACTCATAGCGACCCTATATGTACAACTGGCAAAACACTAGTGTTAGTGCTTCTCTGCTATTCACAGGGTTTTTAATGTTGATTGCTTTTTGGGAGTGGTTTGTCAGGTCCTTCTCCCAAGCCTACAGTATCTGGTGTTCCCAGGTGGTCTCCCATCCAAGTACTAACCAGGCCCCACCCTGCTTAGTTTCTGAGATCTGATGGGATCAGACCCCACAGTAGTACAGCTGTAGGCTACTAACATATAGTGTTAATTTAAAGTGTTTGAATGAAAGCTTGAATGAAGAACAAAAAGAAACAAAAACCTAACTACATATGCTCCATATTCTGGATAAACAAGAACCTTTCTAAATGTGATAGTCCAAATATTTCCCCTTCAGTGTGGCAGCATGGCCTAGGTATCGATAAGTCAGAACACTTTCTGTAACTTAGTATCTCATCTGTTAAGTAGAGATTTATATCATAATTTATTGAAAAGATTGGTTAACAATCATCTAAGAGTTCATTTACTCGTTTTGGGTAGAAATCACAAAAAGCCAAAGTACTACTCTTTTTGGTGTTACCACCTCTCAGCTCTGAATATCAGCTACTCTTAGTGTTATCAGCCCTTGTGGTAACCAACTCTTAGTGCTACCAGTTCAACTGAAGGCTCTTCAGCTCAATCTGAGATCAAAATCAAGAAAAGGCAAAGCAATAACAATAACAAACGATTAGCAAATTATTGAGCACAAGAGCAGCAAGTGAAGGAGACAGAGGTCCCAGCCTGGATCTCTGAGGGCATGAGCAATGAAACCTCTATAGACCAAAGTGGTGGGTTCCTGCAGGCATACAATCAGCTCTTGCACATGGCCACATAATTTCTGCATTGTAATGTCATTTCTTTGCTCTAGGCACCAGGGTTTACACTTGACAATCTACTCGAGTGTGCTGGGTCTGCCTGTACTGGGTTTACAAGCGATTGTGGAGGTACATGGAGGTATGTGCAGGAAAATCCCTTGATAAACCTCAGTGGCCATTGCCTGCCAGTTCAGCAGCTGCTGCAACAGCAGAAATGGTGGCTGCTGCAGCTGTGGTTGCTGCTGTGGTAGCAGTAGCTTGGGCTCCATAGCCTTAAGTGGGAAGGTGATGGCCTCCCTAACTACCTCTCAACCTATCTCACCTGTGGTTGCAGCTGCTACTCAGCATCACAGATAGTAGGCCCAGATCCCAATCCCTTCCCCACCTCAATCCCATCATGAAGGCTTAGGGTGGTGGAGGCTCTCCATATAACCTGTGTCCAAAAAAACAGAAAAACAACTAAACATCCTTTGGGAAAGACCAGCCCTTCCTATTCTGTTGCAGATTAGGGTAGTTAATATATATAAATTGCCTATACATTTAAAGCATTTAATGAATATAAATTTTTAACTAAAATATACTGAGTCACTGCAATTTGTCCACACGAAATAGCTTACTAGCTAGACCATCCACTTCATGAAGGCAAGAATAATTACACTTTCATACAAGTATAGCCATAACATAAATGTTTTGCCTCATTAGAATCTAATATGTACTTATTAAAAGAATGATGAGTAATTAGAGAGAGGGAGGGAGGAAGGAATTAAGGAAGGAAGGGAGAAAGAATTTACATAGATCAGTACTATCCAATAGAATTTTCAGCTCTGATGGGCATTCTCTATATCTGTGCTGTCCAATAGGAGAGGCACCTATGACTATTAAACACTTGAAAGTAGGGTAGAAAAACTAAAGAACTGAATTTTTAACCATATTTAATTTTACACATTTAAATTTAAATAACTGAATGTAGCTAGTAGCTATTATACTGAACAAATCCTACATATATCTTTGCATGTGTGTATATTAATATATATACAGATATATGTACACTCTTCTCAGTTGAGAAGATTCCATGGTTTTAAAAATTCATTAAATTGTGATTGAGATTCTTCTACATTTAAAATATTATCTTCGAATGTTCTGAATATTAAGGAACTAACTGGAAGCCTGTGCTCCTTCTCTTGGAATTCATTTGAGAAGAAAAATGGATATTGAGTTATTAACAATCTACATTTAACCAATATACATAACCTGTAGACACTACTTTCAGCTGCAGTTAAGGCTATAAGGAAACTTAGTTAAAAGTATGGGAATGGAAAAGGAGTAATAAATAATATGGGTAGGTCTTAACAATGAATGGAAAAAGAATATCTTATATAAGCTAAAACTTGCTTTTATTCCTACCTACCCCAAACTTCTAAATATAAATAGTACCTTAATAAGGTTTTAACTAACATTTTGAGCTGGTCTTATTTTATATACCTTGACACAATTTAGACAGTTTGGGACCTATATATGTATACCTATAGCTATATATGTATATGTATATGTATATCTATATCTAATCTATCTATCTATATCTATATAGATAGATAGATGGGCTGGGATTTAGCTCAGTTGGTAGAGCACTGCACTGCAGTCTCTGAGATCCCAAGTTCAATTCCCAGCACCACAAAAATGGGAGAAGGTCCTGGCAATCCACTCCCAAAGCAATCCCAAAACAGCCATTGAAAACCCTGTGAGGGTCGCTATGAGTCAGATACCAACTCAGCGGCACCTAACAACAACCATATATATATATATATATATATATATATATATATATATATATATATATATCCAGCTTTAAAAAAATGTTCATTAGTGAAGAAAAGCTCAGTAGTGGAAAATGATCACTAAAAAATTTAATATAAGGCTTAATATATCATATATCTATGGACTTCTGATTAGTACATTTGAATTGTAGCAGAAAACATTTTTTTAATCTTCTGGGAAAACTTTAGTTTTCAAGAGTTTAACATTTCTTAATGAAGTGCTAATAAGGTATCAGTGTGGTAACAGTGTGGCTCCAAATTTGGCTTCTCATCAGAATCACTTGAGGTTTCTTTTAAAACAAAAATCTAGATTACAAACCTCTTCTTGATTCAGGGGTTGGAATGAGCCAGGAAATCTGTATCCTTAATAAACTCCCTTGAGTGATTTTTGTTACAAGAACAGAGTGGAACTTAATATTTTCTAAAGACCCCTAAGTCTTATTGTCCATTGCTTTCTTACAACTAATGCTGAGGGACTTCAAAGAACCACTACTTCCTCATCTCCCTACCATTTTGCCTATTTCCAGTGTTGCCATTTCCCTCCAAAACACACACACACACACACACACACACATTTTTTCCCTCCTGGCATCATTAACGTGCCTCTGGGGCATGATTCTCTAAAGTAGAACTCCTTTAATTTCGGTAACAGTTATTTATTAATTTACATTTTAATATTTCTTTTGTCTTTTATTGATTGTTTTGTAATGTTCTGAATTTCAAATACTTAGTGGTTTTTATCACTAAAGAAAGATTGTTTTGGTTACTCCCCCTATGGACTCCATTTTGTTTTCCATGTAGCTGGCATATTCTACTTTCATTCAGGAACTAAGCCAGGCAAGACTTAATTCCACCAATTTTGGCTTGTGAAAACATTTGATATAATTCAGAACTTAAGGTGCCATCTCACAAACCCTTGATCTAGACTTCTAGCTTTCAGTGAGAAATGTTATATCAAATCCAATTCATTAAATAAGCATATAATATATGGAGACTATCTGGCCATTATGTGTTTAATAGATGTTAAAACTTGAAGAAAAATTGCATTCTACACTAGATGTTCTCTGTCAATCTCTGACAAAATCTGAACTACACAACCTGAAATTCAATTCCTGATAGTGGATTTTTGTTTCCTTTATTCTTGCACTTTGAATATCCTATGCCATTTTCTATCTTTTTTTCCTAGAGGTCTTCCTTAAAAGAAGAATCACTGCCAGCAGCTTAAGCAAAGCCCTGCAGCAATCAAAGCAATGTATTGTCTTTGGGTGAAGAAAAGCACAGAAGAATAATTTAAAGAGCAGCATTCTCTTCTTGAGGTTGAGTTTCTTTACCCATCTGCAAACTAAAAAGAACCAGGTGGTAGGAGTCTTTCAATGTTCACTAGGTGGTTGGTGTATGACAAGCTGTGTTTGTTTTCAAAGTCTTCCAAAACTGCCTAATAAAAAAAAACAAACAAAAAAATTGTTTGAGAACAGCAAATATCTCTGAATGGTGGAGAGTATATTGTTATTTTTGTTGTTTTGCTTTGTGCTTTTTCTATCTTTCTACCTCTCTTCAATGATCATTTTAAAGAATAAACTTTAATATTTTTGAAGAGGCTTTTACTATGAAATAGAAAAACCTGTTAGAAGAAATACAAAAGGTATCTTGTAAAACAAAATCAGCACTTTGTAAAACTGAAATCCACTTAAACATTGATTGAAATGGCTTAATTTTGTTCTTGGTTTCTTATTCTAAAATGGAAGAATAGTATGTGCCTGCATATAATTATAAAACTTGAAGTTGTTTCTCAATATCAGTGGTTACTTCATGGATATGCTTTTGACTGAAAAGACTTAGGAAAGTCACAAAGCTCTGTCCTAATTTTTTGATTAATACTTTTATGTCATTTTAAAGGGACTGAGATTTAGCTCAGTTGGTAGATCACTGCTCTGCAGTCTCTGAGGTCCCGAGTTTGATTTCCAGCACCGCAAAAATGGGAGGACATGGCAACCCACTCCCAAGTCAATCCTGAAACAATCTGCCATTGAAAACCCTATGAGGGTCGCTATGAGTCGGACACGACTCAACGGCACCTACCAACAACAACATCATTTTAAAACTTTATACCTATCTAAATATCATCAAGGGATATAGTAAAATACTAAAAGTCAATTGAAGATGCACTGTTAAAATACATGCCAGTGGAACAGATTTGAGAAATTAGTATATTTAATATCTTTATTAGCTAGAAGGGGCTGGGATTTAGCTCAGTTGGTAGAGCGCTGCTTTGCAGTCTCTAAGGTCCTGAGTTCGATTCCCAGCACTGCAAAAATGGGAGAAGGACATAGCAACCCACTCCCAAGGCAATCCCGAAAACAGTCTGCCATTGAAAACCCTATGAGGGTCGCTATGAGTCAGACTCGACTCAATGGCACCTAACAACAACAACAACATTAGCTAGAAACTTGATAAAACAATATATTAATGGCATTCATGAGTTTTGTTCCAATGGGAGATGTAGACACTAACAAATACTAAAATTACACAGGAGGTGCATAAATATAGGTCTAAGTATGTTACTCATATGCTTTTCTTAAAATATCAGCTATCTTTAGCCATCATCTCACTTTCCCTGTATTTAATAATGTTTTGAAATACAGCATTTAAGACTGTAACAACCACATAAACGTACTTCTAACTACTTTACACCTTAAGATTGCTATATTGCTTTAGTTCTGTACTTATTTAAACTGTAAAGAGAAAAATAGATGTATTTTCCCCTGTATCCCTGTAGACTTCTACAAGTATCTCTGGATTGCTACTCTGAGGCTCTGTCTCCAGTCTCTGCCTTTGTCTTTTCCAGATAGATCGATGGTGTGAGACCTCAGCAAGAGCATAGCCTGCTCTATTTTCTGAACTAATCAGTATACAAATAGGAGGAAGAATATCAATTACCTCAGTTCCAGTATCCAGAGGGGCCCAGAAAGAATCAGTCTTTCTGTACAGTATCCTGTACCACTTGGAAGGCTGCAGGCACTTCTGTAGCTTCCACATTATCACATCTTGCTACTCCCCCTAATAAAGCTAGTTCATAAGATATAATTTCTCCCCTGTGGTTTTCAAACATTTTCCTTCTCTGCTGAGGCTGAACATTTGCCCTTGACTCATACATTTTTTTTTGGTTGAAGTTCTCTGCAGTTTGGCTGGCCCTAGCTGATTTTCCCCAGTGGAAGCTCAGGAACTGAGAAAATATGCATCTACTTTCCTACTAATAGCCTTATTATAGTATCATTCTTTGGGAAATCTAGGATGACATATATTTAACATGACCCTTCAACTGTGTCTTTTGATGCTCAGGTGTCTCAAGTGAGTTTTGGATGTGGTTGAGCCCTGTTGAGTTTCTAAATTGAATTTTTGGAAAAATACCTAAAGAGCTGATATTTCATATCACTTACTAAGATGTTTTTGCACTTTATATATTATCTTTATAGGCACTAGACATTTTGTTTTGAAAATGTCTGTGCCCTGTATTCTTATCCTCTCCAAGGATCATTGCCCTTTCACTGAAAACATTCAGAAAAATGTAAACTGAGTATTTTGAGTATTGGCAATCTAACCTGTGATGAAAACTTGAGATGCAATGTGAAAAAATGGCAGAGGGACATGCTTTTCATGTCTAAATAGATTTAGAAAACTCATGATACTATGTTATTGTTTTTGGAGTTTTCCAGTGCATATTGGCATACTGAGGCTTCTGGGCAGTCTTGCAGTAAAAACAAATCTGAAAATTAAAACTTATTCAACTTTCTTCAAACCAGCTTATTCTAAAATGATTTATCTGTGAGTGTGTGTGTGTGTGTGTGTGTGTGTGTGTGTGTGTGTGGCCAAATATTATCTTACAGGTCCTATTTTTGGAAATGCTGATATAAACACCATTCCAGCCCTGATTTGGAGGTATCTTTGATTCCCTGTAACAAGATCTCAGCAAGATATTCATTGCCATCATTCCTTCCCCTCGCCCAAGCTCTCAAACATGTTTTGATGGTATCTTTGAGCTTTCCATATCAACTGAGAATAATAGAACTCCAATGTCCTCCATCTATTCTGTGAGACCTGGAGGACAAAGAAAGAATTTCAAGCTGAGGTCCCTCAAGTCCTTCTCAGATCAATTTGCCTGGCATCCTGAATATGGAAAACAGTCACTGTATTACTTTGTCCTGTGTTTTCTTCTCCTCAGGGAACTCAAAGGGGTAAGGTCCTTTGTCTGTAAGGTCTCAGTTTAGCAGAGAGAGAAATTCCAGACTCTGCCAAGAGTCAAGGTAAAGAGCCATACTGAGAAGTGAAGGAACCACCCATCCCAGAACAAAGCATGCCTTTATTAGCTACTTTTATGTCACTGTGACAGAATGCCTGGCAGAAGCAACTTAAGAAAAGAAAGATTTATTTTAGTTCATGGTTTCAAAGGTTCAGGCCATTGTTGCTTGGCCCCATGCACTTGAGCAGAACATCATGGTGGTGGGAGTGTGTGGCAGAAGATAGCTGTTCACATCACAGTGGACCAGGAAGGGAAAGCATGAAAGGAAGTAGGAGGTTGCTTCAAAACCTCCACCTCCAGCAACCTATTTCCTCTAGTTAGGCCCCACCGCCCAAAGGTTCCACAGCCTCTCAAAATGGTGCCATCAGCTGAGGACCAAGTGTTCAAACATAAGACTGTAGGGGACATTTCAGATTCAAAGCATAACAGTGCCCTACAGAGATATATCTCATCTATCCACCCTAGGGGGCACCCAGAAGGCAGAATCTATAGGAGATGTCTCTTCAGTTCCCCATAGGGGTCTCAGAGAGGTGATAGCCTTGGTCTGAGGGGAAATGACCTCAGGTCAGTTGAGAGAATATCCCAAGACTTACCTGGAGTCTCAGTGAGGACCATAAGTGAGGACTGTTGTTGTTGTTAGGTGCCATCCAGTCGGTATCTGACTCATAGAGACCCTATGTACCATGGATGAAACAGTATCGTCAGTGCTTCTCTGCTGTTCATAGGGTTTTCAATGGCGGATTGTATTTTTGGAAGTGGGTTGCTGGGCCCTTCTCCCAAGCCTACAGCACCTGGTATTTCCAGGTGGTCTCCCATCCAAGTACTAACCAGGCCTGACCCTGCTTAGCTTCTGAGATCCGACAGGATTGGATGCCACAGGGCTTCAGCTACAGGCAAGTAAGGACTGAGAGGATCATAAAGAGAAAACTCAGTATAATTCAATTCAGCCTGCCCCATTGTGAGCCCTGGAAAGTCTCCAGTGGAGTTGACTGGCTGCAATGATAAAGACCCTTCTCACTTCCTCTTTCAAGTACTTATGGGACAAGACAAGAGACTTGTGAAGCCTTTAGGAAAAATATTGTGATGATGGCCTTTTTCAGAGCCATCAAAGTTGAATGTACCTATAAAAACACTCACATATTCCTTTTTTTTCCATAGAGTGTGGTTCCCCATTGCTATGCCTCCTACCCTTACTTCTGTCTACAATCACCAAAAAGAAAAATCACTCCTCTGTGTCAGAAACATCAGCACTATACCCATGAGTAAGAGCTTCAAGCTCACAGAGAGATATAAAGCCCAGAGTGTCCACAGGCTCCTCAGAGTTTATGGGATGAGAACTCAGAGCTCAGGAAAAGGATGAAAATCAAAGAAACTTGCAGACTTGGTCAGCCACTGAGAATTTTTCCAGACACCATCTGGACTAGGAAATGGCTTTGTTGGTGAATTCTCTTGTTCTCAGTTATCAAATGAAAGAGCTCACAAATGCAGACATGCTGAAGAATGTCACAAAGAGTATAAGGAGTTCTTTCTGAGATCTTCAGGAGAGCTTCCGAGCATATGCAGCTGGTCTTTGAAGTTGAGGTAAAAAAAGTGGATCACTCCTATGCTCTTGTTAGGAAACTGGACCCCATCTATAATGAGAGAAAGAGTGACTAAAAGACATGACCCTGGCTAGCCTCCTGCTGATGGTCCTGAGTCTGATATTCACAAATGGCAACTGTATTACTAAGCGTAACCTGAGAAGAGCTGAATATAATGGATATGTTGTTGTTGATAGGTACCATCGAGATGGACCCAACCCACAGAGACCCTCATAGAGTTTTCTGTGGCCCCAGATTGCTTCAGGAGTGGATTCTCATGTCCTTCTCCTGATAATGGATATAAATCCTTAGGGATCCCAGGAAGGTCATCACCAGAGTTTTAGTCCAGGAAAGGTACCTGGAATACCAGCAAGTGCCCAACAGTGATCCTCCATGCTTTCAGTTCTTGTGTGATCCAAAAGCCCATGCTGCAATCAACAAGATGGGAGACCTGGAAGTTTTTAGCCAAGGTTAATGATACCATTATTGGGCCTTACCATTCTGGTATGAAGAGGTTTTCAGAGATGAGGAAGAGAGAGCCTGAGTCAAATTTACAGACAAGCCCATCACTGCTGTCAAAGCCAAAGCACATTCCAGAAACATGTCCAGTAGCTTCCCCCAGGCAAAATAAAGACTGAGGAAGAATCTTCACTTTGTGTTTAAAATGAGTGGTCAGTGTTCCAAGTAATATAAATTCAAGGTAGCGCTAAAGGGTACATAATGCATATGTTCTTTTGTTGTCCTGATTAATATGGCTATCTTATGCATTTAATTATAAATCTATTGGTATTTTCCAAATTTTTTTTTTTTTTTTTTTTTTTTTTTTTTTTTTTTTTTGCGGTACTGGAGGTTGAACCCAGGGCCTCGTGCCTGCATGCTCTGCAAGTGCTGGACCACCGAGCAGCACCCCCAGCCCATTTTTTTTACTTTTTGAGACAGGGTCTCACTAAATTACCCAGACTGCCTCTGGTCTCGAACTTGCCATCCTCCCGCCTCCGCCTCCCGAGCCGCTGGGATTACAGGTGTGCACCACCACGCCCGGCCATGTTTTTCATTTTTAATGGAAGATTTATTTAGCTTCAGAATCTAAGTTTTTGTATGAAATAGGTTACACATTTATTGCTGTTTAACAGGTTTAAAAATAAGTATTTTGGTATTTAGTAAAACAAATTAAATTTTTTTTATTTTTTTTCCCTATGACCCACACAAAATAACATATCACTGAGATAAATATATTCTTGGAAAGAAAAAAATGCTAAAAGCCAGTGAAGACCAATGGAACAGAATAGAAGATCCAGAAATACCTCAACACACCTATAGCCACCAATTTTCAACAAAGGAGCAAAGCAAGTAAATTGGAAAAAGGACAGCCTTTTCAATAAATGGTTCTGGGAAACATGGATATCTACTTGCAGAAAAA
>VMDO01042506.1:0-10503 GCA_007922755.1 Pedetes capensis | reverse complement strand
TTGTTAAAATATGTGTATTTTTTCATATTTTCTTAATGACTTCAAAGATGACCTGAGCTAGGTGGTGTTGCTGAGAATTTATTAGGAATTTGCACTAAAAATAGGGCATGGTTTGGAGATTTCTTTTCTCCTTTATGCTATTACCATTGTTCTGATTCCTTCAGTAGAGCTATCATTCCTTTTACACATGGAACTATTAAAATTTTATCATAATCCACTGTAATCTAGACTCCTATTAATAATCTTTTCCAGGACAATATGACTCTCTCCATGTTGATGACACATTGAATTATTTTAAAAGTGATGTTTCCAGATTTAAACTAGCATCATAAACCTTAACTTATATAATAAACCATGCAAATGTAATGTCATAATACAAAAGGAGAAAGTGTGTGAAAATTATATCTGGAACAGGATCCTTCTCATAGTTGTCTGGTTTCTGGTCGTATGGATTAATTAGGAAATGCCAGCCTTCAAATGGGGCAAGAGCATTGCCAGGGGTTGGATGGTGCTATCACTGTTAGGTCCCTTTAGGAAATGAGTCCTGGACATTTATCTGCCACCATTTCCCTTCTGGATGCCAGAATATAAAATCTGTTTTAAATGTTTTTGAAAGAGAGACATGGTATTCACAGATGGGGGTTATCATAAGACTCATTAAAGTGTTAGGGAAGGTGTGAGGATGCTTTCTACTCCACTAAATAAATAATAGGTAGCAGTCACAGTAAGCATTCATAAGACAGTAACAAAAACCAACAAACTACAGCGGCTCTCCAGTGGGTGGATGGCTATTGATAGTTTTCTGGCCTTAGTTCTTCTTCAACATATTCCTCTCACTGCCTGACTGACGGGCTTTATCTCTGTGGGACTCGACTTCAGGCTTTCTCTCTGTGGAACTCTACTCCTCTTCATCTGCTCCTCCTACATTCATTCTCCTCATCTCAGTCCCAAACAAACTTTTCTAAAGTTTCTTTCTTCTAATCAACTCCCATAGCCCAGGTGGCATAATTAAAATTGAGCTAATTCTGTTCTGTCTTTGGCAAGGGCACAGTAGATGTGGCATTTTATGTGCTGAATTTCCTTACTTCATGAAGTTTTCCTTTACTACTCCCTGAAATGTAACAATTTATCTGATATGATTGATCATCTTCAGTTTTGTGCAGTGGCAACTTCTCTATTCTCCCTTGAAGGAGAATTTTTATTGTGATGAATTCCCCATTTCTTTTTAAATGCCCTTCTTTTACTAAAACAGTCATTGAACCCTATGCCAAAAAAGATGTGTTTATCTAGACATCATAGAAAATCTTCTAATAACCAGATAAGTGTGTCTATGGTATCTTGATCTAGTTGAGTTGGTCTTCTACCAAGAAGATTACCAGATCTTCAACTGAAAGGTATCATGCTGCACATAAAATAGATACCTAAATAGTGGATTCTACTTGTCATGACTTGCAATCAAAATTATTCTTAAAAAAATCATTGCCTTTACATTAAAGATCTTGATTGATATTTTTAAATATGTTAAAAGTTTAAATGTAGACTATTTTAGACTAGGAAAGAAAAACACCTATATGCATACGACACTTTGTAACATATCAGAATTAAGGGTAGTCTTCCATTGTGGACTTTCTAATTTTTATGAATAGTCACTGAGATCCCTAGGTATATGGCAATGCTCTAGTCTTTTGCTACTGGTTTCCTGGTAACTTTCCTAGTAATGAAAGCATTATTGTGCTGCATGTTTGCTATCTTCCTTCTCTCACAGTTGGTTGCTAGATGTGTAGGCATAGTACTCAAGCTGGTTGATTTATTTTCTGATTCCACCATTTCTAGGTTTGTAACCTCAGTGTTTTCATCTGTTAAATGGGGGTAATAATACAGGGTATTTTAAACATTAGGTGAAATTAATATGTAAACAGTTTAGTATAATGCACAGTATATAGTGAACATCTGATAAATGTTAGCTAAGAGAATTTTCCTGAAATTATTGAAGACTGATAGAATTGCCATTTAAAATGTATTTTTTTGGAGTGGAACATGTATGTATATGGGAGGACATTCTTTCCAACTTATAAACAGCACTAAGAAGTGCTGAAATATTAGCACATAGTATGTAAGATCTGGAAATTCCTTTTGATTTCTGCAATGATGACTTTTTTCTATTAGTGGACCATCATTTTTCAAGGACTGAGAAACATGAAATAGAGTAAATGTAAATACATTCTCTTGTTGTTGTTGTCGTCAGGTGCTGTCGAGTCGGTATTCAACTCATAGCGACCCTCATAAGGTTGTCAATGGCTGACTGTTTCAGGATTGCCTTGGGAGTGGATTGCCAGGCCCTTCTCTCATTTTTGCAGTGCTGGGTATCGAATTCAGGACCTCAGAGACTGCAGCGCAGTGCTCTACCAACTGAGCTAATTCCCAGCCCCGTACATTCTCTTAGTGAGCTTTATTTTATGAGTTTTGATTAAAATTTACTTTGGTGTAGTTTTTAGAGAAAAATAGTCACTCCATTTCTTATTAATAAATAATAACATTCTGTTTTTTTATATTTTGTATTTGAGAAAACATGAGTGTAACCTTCTAGTATCTAGTTTAGTTGGGATTGTTACATGTATAACAATAATAAAATTGAGATAAGTAATTAACTATTCAGAGTACTAGACATTTTACATCTCAAATTTAAGTTGCTTTTCTCATCCCAAGAATCACAAATTCTTAGGCCCAGGCATGGAAAAAAAAGATCGGAAACTATAGGCAGATTCTAGTAATTGTATAATATATAATATAATATAATATAATATAATATAATATATACATACTCACATATGCCAGTTATTATATTCTGGCCACATTATTAAGATCTTTATTAATATTCATTTGTTTTTCATAAAGTATAACCATTTTTATCTCAGTTTTTCTGGTAAGAGGCAGAGGCACAATTAAGTTGTTTAGTGATAAGGTCTTTTGGGATCACTGTCTTTCTTAATTCATATGGATTCACTCATCTCTTTAGTTCAAGAACTGAATTCTTACAAAGCTTTTCCTTTCCTTTCCTTTTTTTTTTTAACCACAGACTCTGCTCTGGATATATTACATTTCTATCTCTCTCTCTCTCTCTCTCCATTTATTCTCTTTCATTCACTTTTCCTTTAAGCATATATGAATTGATTCCTTATTATATACCAGGTTTTATATTAGGCCTAAGGACACAGACAAAAAGACAAGACGTTTACCCCCAGAAAACTACTTTGCATGTTTGCTTTTTTCTGCCTTTCCTTCCTTGCCTTTTTGGCCTTTGTTTTTAAAAATTATTAAAATGTGAATGTATATAACAGACATTTATAGTTTAAAGAATACACATGTAAGGAATACCCATGTACCTACCACCAAATTTAATGAGGAAATTACCACAAACATTAAAAACCTTCCTCTTTCTACTGGCAGGAACTAGTTCCCTGTGGCAATCATTCCATAATTATTTTATAGGTGTACTACTCTTGTTAGTTTACCTGTATACTGTGTTTTTAGGTTTGCTTATTTATAAATGTTTTATACATGTAATAATTTTATATATTCCTAAGTTCTATAATTTTTTGTTCAACACCAGAATTTTGTTGCTATATGTAACATTAGTCTTTCATTTTATAGAGAATTCCACTCTAAGAATAAATAATTTATTGATCCATTCTATCTGACTTATATTTGGGTTTGTTTCCAGGTTTTTGTGCTATAAAAGTTGGTGTACAAAGACATTTTTATAGTTTCTCTAGAGATAAATTTAGGAGTCCAATGACAGAATCATAAAGTAAGCACATTTTCCATTTTATATCCCAAAGGATTTTGTCAATTTATACTCACATTAGTGTATGTTCAAGTTCCTATTGCTTCATATGTTTGTCAGAGTCCTATGAAGAATAAATGGAGAATTCAAATTGTGTAATTTGAGAAGAGCTTAGTTCAGTGTTATTTATTCTGGATAGGATAATGGAGAAGTCAACAAAGGATAAGGAACTACTTTATGATTAGCAATGGCAGGTAGTTATTACCATGGACTATACCATGGTATAGACTCAAGTAGAAAGACTTCAGTGTCTATCCAAACATGAGTTTGAATACTGTCTCTAGCACTTCCCACCTGGGGGGCCCGGGCCAAGAAAATTATTTTAAGGAAAAAATGTCCAAGAGTTGCTGTGACATTTAAGAGGGATGGGCCATGGAACATCTGTTCAAAATAAATGTGTGTAACACCTGGAAGATATAGTAAACTAATACAAATTGCTCAAGAAATTTTCATATATCTGAAAGATACCAATGGCCAAATTGAAAAATTCACTTGTCAGCATTATGGATAACCCCCAACAACATAGCCAAAGCCATTATAAAACACTTTGTGAAGTTTTATAAAACACTAAAAATAAAAATGATCCAAGTAGGTACCAAAGAGAGCTGAGCACATGAAAAGGATGGATTAGGAATTAGAATTTCACCTGACTTCTGAGAAGCCACATCAAAGAGATGCTTGCAGCTGTACCATGGTGGCTTCTTACCCAGTCAGATCTCGGAAGCTAAGTAGAGTTGGGCCTGGTTAGTGCTTGGATGGGAGACTGCCTGGAAACACCAAGGGCTGTAGACTTGGAAGAAGGACCCAGAAACCCACTCTGCAAAAAAACCAGTCAGCCATTGAAAAACCTATGAATAGCGGAGAAGTACTAATGATACTGATTTGCCTGTTATAGGTAGGGTCGCTATGAGCCATACCTACTTGACAGCACCTAACAACAACAGCAAACTCTTACCTAGCATAAAAATCAACTCAAAACCGATAAAAACCCTTCATGTAAGACCCAAAACTTTAAAACTATAAGGAAGATACAGAAGAAATATTCCAATGTATGTGTATAGGCAAGACTTTCTGAGTAGGGTTGCAATAGCAAAGGAAATAACAGTAAGAACAGGTAAATAATATTGCATCAAATTAAGGAGCTTCTATGTAGCAAAGAAAACAATTAACAGAATAAAGAGATAGTCTACAGAGTGAGAGAAAACCTTTGCCATCTCTTCATCCAATAGGGGATATCCAGAATATGTGAAGAACTCAAAAAATTAAATACTAAATGATCAAATAATCCAATCAACAAATAGGCAAGTGATCTGAACAGACACTTTTCAGAAAAGATGTACAGATGGCCAATAAATAGATAAAACTTACCTAGGAAAATGACTTGACAGTATCTACTAAGGTTGAACATATGCAAAATTTTAACAATTCAATAAAATATCAGATAGTTAATGTCAACACCAACAAAACAAAGTGAAAAGATTTAATACAAAAGAATGCATCCTATGTTTTTTTTCACATATATAGAGTAGAAAATCAATACATGCTGTTAGATGTTAGGGAACTGGTTCCACAATTGAAGTGACAAAAAGGCACAAAAATGAGAATTTCTGTAGCACTGGTAAAAGTATTGTTTCTCAGTATACTCACTGGTCTAATTTTTGTGTTGAATTTATCAAAATTCTCCAAACTGGATATTTATAGCTTATGTTTATACTACAATAAAAAGTTTTGACAATCTGTAAGGATAAATTTATAAGAATGTTTTCTTTATATATTACATATTTTTCTAGGACTTGATATTTGTTTGTTATATCTTTAACTCAAACATCATATAACAGATTGAATGTGTGCTCATTGTCACTGAGTACAGAAAGGTCTATAGTAGGCTGATCATAACATTTTATTGTAACACAGTAGACTTAGCTGTAATAGATCATGGTTCATTCTGTATTATCAAAAAGAAATGTGCAGAGACTTTTTTGCAGTACTGGCGAGCTGCACGTAGGGCCTCATGTATTCTAGGCAATTACTCTACCACTGAGTTTTACCCTCAGTCCCTTTTTTATTTTTATATTTTTATTTTGAAACAGGTTCTTGCTAAAGTTACATAAGGTGCCTCTGGCCTCAAACCTGTTATCCTCCTGAATCACTGGAATTGCAGATGTGTTAAGGCACCTGATACAAAAACATTTTATGCCCAAATTATCATTTTAAAAGAAGTTCTTCATGGTTATTTTGGCTTATATCCCCAAATTTTGTTTAGCAAATCAGTTAATTCAATATTCTTGTAAATTTCTTGCAAGAGGTTTCAGAGGATCCTACAAATATTCCTGAAATTTGAAGTTACAAGGATTTGGGGGAATTTATCATGACAGACATGTGATATTTTATGGTTTGAAGGATATTTATGCTAAAGTTATTTTGGCCATGATTTATAGTACAGAGCTTAAGGCACTTTGGCTTCCTCTTTTTTTATTTTTGAGAAGACTTCCGATTGGTTTTGAGAAAATTATTGAACACGTCTGCAGTAAGCCCCTAGAGGAAAGGGGCTGTATCTGACTTTCAGAATCATCACTTATCATTGTGCTTGTCAAAGTCCACATGCAATAAATATTGAATAAGGAAGATGACATAAGTAGGCCATATATTTAGACACTTACCTAAGTAGCTTACTTAATTTTTAAAGTAGTATTTTTCCATCTCTTGGCTTGTTATGACTTTATAAGGTTTTGTCCCCAAAAAGAATTGGTACGTGATCAAACATTTCAAGAGGTTACATATGAACAGGAACCAATGGTATTGAAGGATAAAGTGGAAGCCTCCTTGAAAGAACTGGTGAAACACAAGGTTCCAGGAATTGATGGGATACCAATAGAGATGTTTCAACAAACAGATGCAGCACTGGGAAATGTTAACATGTTTGTGCCAACAGATTTGGAAACAGTTACCTGGCCAAATGACTGGAAGAGATCCATATTTGTGCCTATTCCAAAAAAAGGGGGATTCAACTAAATGTAGAAACTATCAGACAATATCACTAATATCACACACAAGCAAAATTTTACTAAAGAACATTCAAAAGTGACTGCAGCCATATATAGACAGGGAATTACTGGAAAATTCAAGCCAGACTCAGAAGACGGTAGGGAAACAGGGATATCATTGCTGATGTCAGGTGGATATTAGCCAAAAGCAGAGAATATCAAAAGATGTCTATTTATGTTTTATTGACTATGAAAATGCATTTGACTGTGTGGATTATAACATATATGGATAACATTTCAGAAAATGGGAATACCAGAGCATCTAATTGTCCTCATGACGAATCTGTTCGTAAACCAGGAAGCAGTTGTTTGAATAGAACAAAGAAACACTGCCTGGTTTAAAGTTGAGAAAGGTGTGCATCAAGGCTGTATACTTTCACCATATCTCTTCAATTTATATGCTGAGCAAATAATCTGAGAAGCTGGACTTTATGAGGAAGAACATGGCATCAGGATTGGAGGAAGATTCATTCACAACCTGTATTATGTAGATGACACAACTCTGCTTGCTGAAATTGAAAAGGATTTAACACATTTACAGATAAAGATAATGATCATAGCCTTCAATATGGGTTGTGACTAAACATCAATAAAACAAAAATCCTTACGACTGGGCCAGTATGCAACTTCACAATAAATGGAGAAAAGATTGAGGTTGTTCAAGATTTTGCTTTGCTTGACTCTATAATCAACTGTTGAAGCAGCAGTCAGGAAATCTAAAGCTCTAGGAAAAGCTGTGGCAAAAAGTCTCTTTAGAGTATTGAAAAGTAAAGATGTCACATTGAAGACGATGGTGCATCTGACTCATGCCATGGTATTTTCAGTCACATCATATGGTTGTGAAAGCTGGACATTGAACAAGGGAGACAGGAAAATAATTGATGATTTTGAATTATAGTATGGGAGATATCTATTGAATATAGCATGGACTGCCAAAAGAACCAACAGATCTGTCCTAGAGGATGTGCAATCAAAGTGCTCCTTGGAAGGAAGAATGGCTTACATACTTTGGACATGTAGTCAGGAGACATCAATACCTGGAGAAAGACATCATGTTTGGGAGAGTGGCAGGTCAATGAAAAAAATGAAAGGCCTCTACCAGATTGACACAATGTCTGCAACAATGGGCTTAAACATAAATAGGATCATGTGCCTGCCACAGAATTGGGAGGTGTTTTGACCTGCTGTACATAGGGTCACTATGAGTTGGACTCAGCTGGATGGTACCTAACAACATCAAGAACATATTAGTTAATGTAAAAGTAGCTCCTCTGACAAATAGTCCCACATACCCACAGTGCCTCACATGAGATCATTGTCATTTGCATCCCAGCCAATTAGATAATGAATACAACAAAGAGGAACATGCTTAGGAATTTTCTAATGCACCCTGGTGGAACAGGGCTGGGATTTAGCTCAGTTGGTAGAGCACTGTGCTACAGTCTCTGAGGTCCAGAGCTCAATCCCCAGCACCGCAAAAATGGGAGAAGGACCGAGCAATCCACTCCCAAGGCAATCCCGAAACAGTCAGCCATTGACAACCCTGTGAGGGTCACTATGAGTTGGATACCAACTCGACGACACCTAACAACAACTGGTAGAACAAGTTACTTTCTCCCCACTCCATCATACAAAACTCAATGAAAAAGCTACTGCAAGATATGCTTACTGCCCAGAAGGGCTGCATGCCCAGAAAATTGAAGAGAATATAGATTTCATTGAACATGTAATCATTCCTGATACATGGCTAATACTCAAAATATTATAAGTTTTATCATTCAGTAAATTCAGAGAATCAAAAAGCTGTGTGCTTTTAAAATATGGTTTTGTCTATTGTAGTGTTATTTTATAGTATTAGACTTTGTTATCTTTTTGACTGAAGATTGTCACAAGAAAATATTGAAAAAAATTCACCACTTTACTGCAGGTATATTTGGAAAGAGTTTCTGCATATCACACATCTTCTCTGTTACTCTTTGCGTTGTTCCCTATTCTCAGATTTCAGCAACAGGGAAAGATAAATGGTTCTGCAGCATGAGCTGTGGTTTTTCCTCATATATTTTGTCCATTTTGAGACTATGATTTTCTCTATGTTTTCCCTGGCTCTCAAGAATTTTATACCAAGTCTTTGACCTTTTTCTATCTACTTCATAGTATTTCCTTGTATTCATTTTTATACTGACTTTATTCGTCTTTTAGTTTTAAATTTTACTTCCAGTGTGATATATGGCACGATATTTAAAAACACAGAGGGGTATTCCTGGGAAAATATCCTCTTTTGCACTATACTTATCCAGTGTAGATATAGTGAATATACAGCTTGAATTAGAGAGAAAGCAACACTGAAAGAAAGGGAACCTGTCAGAGATGCTACAGGAGTCATAAGGAGGTAATAATGTACTAGAACTGGGTAATATAAAAAGTGGGGAGAGAAGAACACATTTTCCACATCATTAGTAGCTGAATATATCATATAGAACATGAAAAAGAAACTGAGGGTAATAGGCTTCACTTTGAACAACTTATTGAATGAATGACTTACATTAGAGAAGGTGCAGTTTTTGTGTGTAAGAGCATGGTGATTTGAAATATGAGGCTAAAGGGAATATAGAAACATCAGCTAAATGCCCTGTTTCACTGACATCAAGAAAATTTTTTTGACTTTTGCATTTTATCATTGCAATGAATCATAATCAGTGGCATCTTGGAATCAGAGATGCTCAAGTAGTATTTTGTTATCTGTCATTTTCCATGTTTTGAACATTGTTCTTATTTTCATTACCATAACTGGACATCTGTAATACCTTCATGTGTCAGATAATAAACCATGTAAGGGCCAGTTGTGCACGGTATAAGAATCCTGATCATTACCTTGGGATCTGTTCAAACACATCTAAGTTCAAGTAGATGGCAGCATGAAACTGACACAATAATATCAGCAATTTGGGAGAATATCTCTGAGATAACCCTCATGTACTGATAAAAAATGCTATTTTTGACAATATAGAAGATGATATTATCTGGGAAAACTGGTGTGTTGGTAACTCTAAATAAAAAATATTCATAAGTATCTCATATAAAGATCTTTTAGGAATTCTTAACCAATGAATTCCACTTGGGATTTTTGATATATGCCCAACATTTACATATAATCAGATATTTGTATAAATCTTACATGTACTTTAATAGATATAATGAATATATCATGTAAGAAATTGTCAGTACAGTTATTTGGCAGCTTTTAAGTGATAGACTAACAATGTGTCTTAAACTAAATAGAATTTTTGGATTAAAGAAAGTATATGTAGTATATGGCCTGCAGCTGTACCACTGTGGCATCCAATCCTGTCAGATCTGGGAAGCTAAGCAGGTTCGGGCCTAGTTGGTACTTGGATGGGAGACTGGCTGGGAACACAAGGTGCTATAGGTTTGGGAGAAGTACTCAGCAGCCCACTCCAAAAACACAATCAGCCACTGTGCCAGGCTTGGTGGTGCACGCCTGTAATCCCAGCAGCTTGGGAGGTGGAGGCGGGAGGATCGCAAGTTCAAGACCAGAGGTAGTCTGTGTAACTTAGCAAGACCCTGTCTCAAAAAGTAAAAAAAAAAAAAAAAAAA
>VMDO01042505.1:0-10511 GCA_007922755.1 Pedetes capensis | reverse complement strand
ACTTTTGAACTTCTGATAAACAGTGCTGTGGGAACAGAGCTACTGTTTCAGTACTGTGACTGGGATATTATTCTGGCAGATAATTAGTGATAGCTATTATTATAAAGATTCCTCAATTTATAAGATAAATGTGATTGAGGTTTAGAGAAATTAACCTTCCTGAGAACACACAGTTATAGACACAGCCAAGAGGAGTAAAATCTGATTTGGAAGCCATAATATGTATGACATAAACTATGTGTTGGAATAACATTAATTTGGATATGTAGTCACCATTTGTATAAAATTTAGAAAAAAATGCAGCAATGATTTTTCAGTATTTTTGTGCCTTGCTTCCATATTCTGTGATGGTGCTTTGGTTTTCTTTTGGTTTTCTTGTTAAATAATTAGTGATGGTTGCTGGGCTTAGAAGATAGATAGCACCTTTCAATCTGTGGGTATTGATACAATTTCTAGCCTTCTAAACATATTTAAAGCAGCCTTTTATTGTTGTCAGAACCCTACACTACTCAGAAAATAATGAAATAAGCTTATAGACTAGCAAAACCCCAAAACCCAAAACAACAACAACAACAAAACAAAAACAAAAACAAAAACAAAACAAACAAAAAACAGGTATAAATTGACCAAGGTCGTGGCTTTTTATAAGGGTCAGCTGCAGTATAGTGCAAGCTATTTCCCTACCATGGAACTGTTTCTGTGTCCTGGGACAAGAGACTAGAGCTTATGGCCGGGAATGAGAATTATTATGTTGACATTGATTTGCACAATGTTAAAGGAAACTGTTTCCACCGACACTTGTTAAGGCACAGTAAGGAAGACTTCATTCAAGGGGATCTATGAAGTTTTGCAGTGGAACAGAGAGATTAGGTTCAACTATGAAGGCAGCATGAACAGGAGAGAAGTTAGAGCCATGGAGCATGGAGGGGATCAGTGGATGAAACATCAGAAGACACTGGGGTTCTGGATAAACGCTCATGGTTTGAACATAAAATGTACTTCCAAGGTCACATGCTTTAACCTTTGGTCCCCAGATGGTGGCGCTGTTTGTAGGGGCTATGGAAACTTTGAGGTGTGGGATTTAGCTTTGTGGAAGTGAGTCACTGAATGCCGGCTCTTGGTGGTTTTTTTTACCAGGACCCATGGCTGTGGTTGCTCTCTCTGGCTCTTGCCCCGTCATGCTGTGAGATCATCTGCTACAGGCTTTCTGCCACAGACCCAGCCACCTGCTCACATGGCTGCCCTGTCACCAATATGGACTGATCCTCTAACTGTGAGCTCCCAATAAACCTTTTCCTCTGTAAGCTTGTTTGGGTTGGTTTTCATGCTATAGTGCTACAGCTGACCAATACATTTACCTAACTGAGTTCTTACTGAATGCAGGCCAGGGTGATCAGACATTACTAGGGGATGGTGGAAGATGAGGAATATGGTCAGACATCAAGACTGGAGGGTTCTGGTTAAACTGAATTTGCAGAATTCTTGTTCATATTGGACAATGCTGAACTGGACATGTTGTTAGGTACCATTGAGTCAGTGTATGACTCACATTGACCCTACATACAACAGGAGAAACACCATTGTCAGTGCTTCTCTGCTATTCATAGGGTTTTCACTGGTGGGTTGATCTTTGGGAATGCGTTGCCGGGTCCTTCTCCCAAGTCTACAGTATCTGGTGTTCCCGGGTGGCTTCCCATCCACATACTAACCAGGCCCAACCCTGCTTAGCTTCCAAAGTGTGATGGGATCCGACACCACAGTGCTATGGCCACAGGCAAGCTGGACATGAAAATCCTAAAGTCAGATCTAGCTGACTTACATTTCAAAAGAGCCTGAGTAGAGTTTGGTTAAGTTGAGGATCTTCATCATCATCCATATTTATGACACAGTTTCGTTTCTACTTATTGATTCTGAGTTTGGTGAATGGGGTAGGGCAGGTAAAGATGAGTATAAAAAATCCAAAAGGAAGGATTAAGGAAAAATTGTTTTCTTTGCAGATGTCCATCAATGACATTAAAGCTTTAAAACCATAAGAGTTTGGCTCTGGATCAGAGCCCTTTATTTTAACCACTAAATCATAAAAAATCAAATGAGGTCTAAAACTTAACACTTGATAAGAAAACATGGCCTGATGAGTTATTGAACTTTGAGATAGGGACACTAGTCAGGAAGTGGGACTCATGAAGAGGCTGGAGATAGCTGATTGTTCAGTTTTTCTAGGTATTATGTGATTACTTCTGTTCATTCCCTCGGGTGTCAAGGGAAATGACATCCATCTTTGTTCTGTTTTGCAGAGACCATTCACTGCCCTCTTCATAAATGTGCTTTATTTGAATAGTGGTCCTAGTGACCAGAGGGCATCTATCTGTAGACTTCTGTGGCCATCTGTCATTTCTCCATTTCTAGAGGAGGTGGTATGGCCAAGGCAACGTGGAGGAAGCACACCCATCCTGTAGGGACAGTGTAGGACTGTCCAGGTGCAACAAGGGAGGAGGTGTGCTGTGGCCTGCTCTCCTTCCTCTCTCACCTCTGATGGCCACAGGAGTCTGGGAAATGTGCTTCATTGTGGTCCTGCTCTGGATCCCTGGACATGGGCAAGGTTCAATGGCTGGCTGAGCCAATAAGCATGGCTATTCCAAATGGGTTCTCATTAGGCAAAACTACTGCTGGCCAGGGAGCTTCAGGGCAAGAGGTGCCATTGGCAGGGTCCAGTTAGTCATGGGTCATCTGCAGATTCTTTTCTTCATGGTGCTTTTTCTCCTTCCTGCTTTAGTCCTCCCCTCCTACCTTCTTTTCTTTTCTTTTTTCTTTTTTTTCCTCTTTTCTTCTTTCTTTCTTGTTCCCCCCTCTCTCTTTTCCTCTCTCTCTTTCACTCCCCCGCCCCTCTTTTCTTTCTTTCTTTCTCTTTTGAGACAGGGTCTCACTATGAAGCCCAGGCCAGCCTTGAACTTGTGATTCTCCTGCCTCAGCTTCCCAAGTGCTGGCATTACAGGCATGTGCCACCACCCCTGGCATGTCATTCTTATTTTTATTAAAAAAATTGAAAAATACACATTGTATATATTCAAGCTGTTCGACATGATGACTTATGTGTACCTTGTTTACTGGTGATAAATAAAGTGTCTACTTACCTTGATTTCCTACATGCTTAAATTTATTTTAATGAATTTCTCTTTAGTGCTCATAATTTCAAACAAAATAAAGATTCAAAAGTCCATACTTGAGAAAGTACCATTATAATGGTTGACATATGTTTGTAAATCTTTAAAACAAATGATTATATATAAGTGACACTCTGGTTTCTATTTATCCTTTCTTACTGAAATACTTTTTTTAAAAGCACTGATTGCATAATTAAGTTTTTAAAAAGTAGTTTTTTTGTTCCCCAAACTCATTGTTACAGTGTGGTGATTAAAATTTATTTTTTATTTTTCAGATTTTTGCATAACAACACATTATCTAAAATCCCAGCTGGGAGTTTTTCTCATCTGGATTCATTAAAAAGACTGTAAGTGAAAGCAAGTGCATACACAGAAAAGTCTTATAATTTTCTCCAACATAAATACTTCCCAGACAGTTTCCCTGGCTTCTGTTTGCTGTGAAAGATCACTGCGAATTTGATGTGCCAAGGAGAAAATGGTGGTGTTCACTGCAGTGTGATAGAGGACCCAGAGCCTGCTTAGTGTTCATGCATTCTTAGAAGTGACATCTGAAAGGAATATTGAACGTAGAAGTTTTCCTCATTGGTCATTTTTCTTGCTGGTCCAACCTAAAGACTCCCAAGTTCTTTTTTTTTTTCTTTAATTTTTCATTAAAAATGAAATGTGAGCTGTTCCAAAGACAGAGCAATTCCCCTGTTCGGGCATTGGTTTTCCCTTGCTGTACACGGAGTGAGCAGTCCCATTCATTTCCTCCAGTTTCAATGGAATGAGATCTCACTCCCTGCGAATATCTGTGTACCGAGGCTTTCTGCACCTGTCTTCCAACTTGTGGCTCCTGTGGCCCACTTTCCTTCATTCTGTCCCTTCCCCCTCATCTGCATGCACACTCTTGCAGAGTTGACATTTTATTTTGTGTGAGTTTTGTCCCTCAGTCCACACAAATCTAAGCTCCAGTGATCGGGTGAAGGACAGATGCACAGGGCCCAAAATGCCAGCCGGGGAACTCACCCTCCACACTCACAATGGTGCACCTTTCCCTTGTCCTGGAGGCCACTTTTGTCCTCACTGCTCTTTTGATGTTGTGTGCCTACACACAAGCCCATGAAGAAAGGAAAGATTAACTGAAGATCAGAACCCCAAGGAACACAAATTTTCACTCATTTAGAGCCTGGAAATAATGCTTGCAGGCTTTGCATCTAAATCACAGCCATTTGGGGTAATGCATGCACTTATTCTTATTTTTAAATAATGTATGGGGAATGCAGAATGCCAAGGCATTTTGTAACAGAATTGTGGGATGCTTCATTTTGGTGGTGGAAGAAGTACTGTGCTTTATTTTAATCCTACTTTCTCTTTTGCTAGATTTGTTATATCACTTACAGTTAGAGTCACTGTCTTTGTATATTTGCAATGACAATTCCCATGCAGTGTTTCCTGTCCACATAGATTTCTACCTGCATATCATTCTTGGTTTCTAAGACTGTCATAAAGTCTTGAAGTGCTAAATCCTTTAGCCTTTTCTCATCTCTTCCTATTATTCTTTCTTGATAAATCTTCATAACAACTTTTCTTTCTAGTTTTTTATATTGATTGCAACAGCATTCACTCCATTGCTAGAGCACATTTGCGGAGAGAAATGCTAATTCAAAGGCTGTTGAGGGAGAGACTACTTATAGTGCAGTGCCAGCATTTTACATGCGGGAATTATAGTTCAGATGGTTTAAGGTAATTTTCTTAGTATGTTGAATTGACAAAGTATCTTTATGTTATGGATAGGTAACTGGCACATAGATGATTTGAGCAAATGGCTTCGGGTTCCATGAGATCTTGAACGTTCTATAATAAGGAGGGCACTGGCATCTAGTTACTCCAAATTCTCAAACATGTGTCCTAGTCAGGCTATGACTTAAATGAGAAAAACAGAATACAGGAGAGTTTTACAGGGCTAACAAAGGAGATGCATCTACCATCAAGCATGTTTCACCTTCAGCAATGAAGTCTGCCAGCAAGTGAGGAGTGTTAATTTACCAGTAATACGTCGGGGGAGAGACTCTGGCAGGAGCCACATTTGATATGTCACCACTCCAGCCGGAGTGTGACACCTAAGAGGTCTCCAGACACTGGCTTCTCCCTTTGTTCCATACTGTTTCTAAGTCATGATAGCCGTGTTCCTCTCAAGCATACATGAAGGTTAATAAAACATCCTTTAGAAAGCATTTTTAAGTCTTTAATTGAGAAGATTATCTAAGTACAACTCAAATGATATGTGACTCTGTCTTTAAATAGAAAGGATTTATTTGTTGCCATTTTTGTCTTTTGAAATTATCCATTGAGCAGTGAATATGAGCAATTACTTTAGTGTGGGAGTTCTTGGCTGTATATTAACAGAAGGAAGTTGTCTTTTGCTTATTATTCTTGGAGTGCTATTTGATAGAAGTGTACTATCTATCTAAAATGGAGACCAGTAAAGTGGTAATGATTTTAGACACACTGTATTAATATTTAGGATAGTCTAATGAAGATTAATAAGAACCACTTTTCTTATCGATTTACTCTATTGCTTTTTATTTTTTTAAATTCATGACTTTAAATTATAGGCAGCATTTCAAAAATGCTTTTTAATTATAAATTTGGAAATATTCTATATGTGAAAGATCCTCAAACAGATTATTATACAGAAATGTGGTTCTAGTTACTTTATAATTTTCCAAATATAAAAGGAGTTTTTCAACTGGCAATTGAAAATAATGGGATGGCTCACACTGAAAAACCCAGTGACTTGGGAGGCTGAGGCAGGAGGAATGCAAGTTTGAGGCCAGAGATAGCTTGAGCAACTTAGTGAGACCCTGTCTCAAAATAAAAAACAAAACAAAACAGGAACTATGGGTGTAGCTCAGAGGTAGAACACTTGCCTAACATGTGCAAGGCCCCGAGTTCAACCCCACAATACTGAAAAAAAATTAAAACTATATATGTATATGTATGTATGTATGAGGTTTGAACAAAAACTATGGTGAATGTTCAAAGAAAAACATTTATTGCAGTAAAAGACACATTGCCACTATTCCCCCTGATATTACTCCCCCTGGCTTTGAAGACACTTACTCCATTATTCTTTCCACTTTCTGAAGCAGTTCTGGAAGTCCTCTTTTGTGAGTAATAAATTGCTTAATTTTAATACTCACCATATTTTTTGATCACACCTCGTATATCCTTTAGTTGTTTTATTTATGTTTTATATCCCCCCATGGCTGAATATCTTAATCAAAGTTGAAAGCAATAAAGGTAGAGATTAAATGTTGTTCTCAGTTGTCACAAAAACACACAGGCAAGAGGGTACATAAGGGAAAGTGTGACCACTGACTGAGGGAGAGCCAATGAGTAAGCAGTGATGAGCTCTGGGAAATGCAACATTCCAGACTATTAGGGGCCCATGCCTGTGATGCTACTGAAGGATTTCCATCAGTGCTACTGCATGAGTTCAACTCAGAGAAATGCTTTGGTATACTGAGGTGAGAATTTACTCCATAATATTTAATGACTTTAGACTCCTTTTGATAAAATTACCAGAAATTTAACTGGAAATGTAAAGGGGCACTTTGGACACTATAATGCTGAAATAGATGGTTTGGGGCCAAGTAGCTGTTATAACAACTCAGTCAATGACAAGGAACAAATGAGGACAACCGAACCCATAATACATCCCTGAACAGGTGCGGGTCCAATCTTAGGCCTTATGTATCACTTGGGATAAGGCTGGAGAAATTCTCTACTTTAACTATGGAACTCATTTCCTTGTCAGTTTGGTTTGAAGTTTTATTGGAAATGCTGAGCAAATAATATCTGTATTATTAACTAACTTTATAATGAATGGAAATTCCCTACCCCCAATTTATCAAATTAAAGCTAATAAATACAATTATTGTTTTCAGTGAACAATTAATTTAAGTAAATATAACAATCTTGTGAACTAAGCATCTACAGTATACTTCACAAAACTCCCACACAATGAATCTTTCTTAAGCTTATTTAAATACATACAGTTTTTTAATTTAGGGGAAAAGTATGAATTCTTGACTTTCGGATTTGCCTGAAACTTGATACCTATGCAAATTCCTAGATCAGTGCAAGAGGGTGATTTTAAATTTTATTTTCAAACTGATTCCTTTTTGTTTCATTTTTTTTTGTTTTCACAAATTTGTAAGACTTGTCATGCATATAGAATCTTGATAAGAAATTATTGAAAGTCAACATTTTATTCTGCCCACTTCACATAGAACACTATTTATTTCAGGGATTAAGGCCGAAAACACCCCTCCACCCTACTATAGATACAGTAACTTTATCCTCTTGACATGAGCGTTTTTTGTGTGACCATGTTACCTTGTGAATTCCCTTTTTAACCTTTGGAAAGAATGAAAAAGAGAATCAATTCATTTTCTAGTGTTTTTGCATCTTTGGAAAGAGTAGAGATAAATACTATGAATCTCTTTGGCTATTGATCAATTTAATTTCATGAAAACAATCCTGGGAAGGATTAGGAAAATATTGTAAAACTCAATGAAAGTAAATAATTGTGTGCCTAGCTGAAGAAATACACAAGGAAACGTGAAGGGCCCCAGTCTTTCTGTGACCATCTGCAAGTGAGCAAAGAGCTGGAGCTTTTAGTGGGAACTTTGAGTATCATAAGAATGTGTTCATCTTCTAGCCTTTAGAGAGTGTGTACCTTTCCAAATTGGTGTCAAGGAGGTTTACAAGAGAAAGGGGTGATTCGTCAGGCAGCTGTGTGTATCACAGATCACACAGAAGCACATTTATAAGCCTCCTTTGAGCAAAAAAGCCTCTACTATTTCTTTTAAAGCCTGCAGCTGTAGCCCTGTGGCATCCGATCCCATCAGATCTCGGAAGCTAAGCAGGGTTGAGCCTGGTTAGTACCTGGATGGGAGACCACCTGGGAACACCAGCAGCTGTAGGCTTGGGAGAAGGACCTGGCAACCCCCTCCCAAAAATCAATCTGCCATTGAAAACCCTATGAGCAGCAGAGAAGCACTGACAATAGTGTTTCCCCTGTTGTACAGAGGGTCGCTATGAGTCAGATACCGACTGGAAGGCACCTAACAACAACAACAACAATTTCTTTTAAGACATCCCTACGAAAAAGTTAAAATGCCCCCACCAAAGTGTCTGCTCTTTAACATATAAATGAACTCTATCATTTTGGTACTTGTACTTTTTATTCTGTTTTCCCTAAAACAAATAAGGGTTCATTTTATCCAGCAATTACTGATTTGTAATCAAAGTAGTCCATGTTGAGTGGAAACTGCTTTTTGAGTCTTAACCTGGCTTTCTGAAAATACTGTTAATATGGAAATGTATCGACTTTGTGTGAAACATGCAATTAAGTAAGCAATTCTTTTTTATTAGTATTTTTATGGAGGCATAATATTCGTACATCTTTATGGGTGCAGTAAGGTAATTCAATTCTTGTGTACAAAGGTTAATGATTAAACCGGGGTCATAAGCACTTCCATCTCTTCTAATGTTAATCTTTTTATGTGCTGGGAAGTTTTGTTAAGTAAGCGACTCTTAAAATCTGTTTATTGGTAACTAGAAATCCCAGAGGCAAAATATGAATTGTAAAGTAAATTAGAGGAAATTAAATATTTCCACACAAAAGGTTCATTGTAGAAATTAAGTCACTTTTAACAGTGTAGTTCTTGCCTGCACATGTAGGTGTCTGGATTCTAATGCTCTGGCCTGTGACTGTGATTTAAAGTGGCTGGGGGAACTTCTCCAAAGGTATGCCCAGGATGGCCAGGCTCAGGCTGCCGCCATGTGTGCGCATCCGCGCAGACTCCAGGGGCGCACCGTTGCTTCAGTGACACTGGCAGAATTTAATTGTAGTAAGTAATTTTCTCTTGACTATGTGAAAAAGAAATGCCTTTTGTTTGTCCTGGTCCTATACAGGTTTATTCTATGATGTTGCATTTGGAAGAGCACATTTTCAGAAATGTTTTTTTAAGGGATTTAGTTAAAAGAATGTCCAATTTCCTTTCCATCATCTGTACTTTTGTTTAAGGAAGCATTTGCTATCAGAAATTGTAAGATTTGACAGTGTTCTCGAGGATCATTTTTATAATTTCCAAGGAGAAACATTGAGAAAAATGATTATTCAATAAGGGGATGAGAAGCAGTGCCCACTGGTAGTCTCTGCACTTATACCTCAGTGCTGCTGAGGGTTAATCATCAATAATTCTGGCCTCTCACCTTTAGATGAAATAATTTCTAATGTTCACTGATAAGAAAGTTCTTCAACAAATCTAGTAGTTGTTTTTTTCCTATGAGAACATGAATATGACTGAAATAATGAAGGCCAGTTTTACTATTTCTTAACTTCTAAATGCCTGCAGCCATATCACTGTGGCATCAGATCCCATCAGATGTTGGAAGCTACGCAGAGTTGGGCCTGGTTGATAATTGGATGGGAGACTGCCTGGGAACACCAGGTGCTGTAGGCTTGGGTGAAGGACCTGGCAACCCACTCCTAAGAAACCATCAATCATCGAAAACCCTATGAATAGCAGAGAAGCACTGACAGAAGTGTTTCTCCTGTTGTGTATAGAGGCACTATGAGTTGGACACCACTTGGTGGCACCTAACAATGACAATTTCTAATTAATTATAAATCCAAAGCTTGGATTTACTAAGCATATGTTCATAACAATTCGGTTTTTTTCCTTTTGCAGTACTAGAGAGCTGAACTTGGGGTTTCACACATACTTTTGCAAGTGGTATACCAGTGAGTTGCACCCCCAGCCCATATTTTGCTTTTTATTTTGAGACAGAAACTCAGTAAGTTATGATGGTCACCTCAGTCCTCAAACTTGTGATCCTCCTACCTTAGTCCCCTGAGTTCCTAGGACTACAGATGTGCAACACCACACCTTGTGTGTATTCTGACAAACTTAAAGCAATGAGGCTACATTGAAAACACTGATTATAGTTGCTTAGGACATTATTTGCTTTTCATTTAAAGTTTTTACTATAAATATAAAAATATATTTCTATACAACTCCATCTGTCCCTATATACAGCTTTAATGACAACTCTGTACACAAATATGTTGTTGTTGTTAGGTGCCATAAAGTTGATGTCCTATTCATAGTGGCTCTATGTACAACAGGGGAAATACTATTGTCAGTGCCTCTTTGATATTCACAGGATTTCAATGTCTGATTGATTTTTGGGAGTGGGTTGCCGGGTCCTTCTCCCAAGCCTACAGCACCTGGTGTTCCCAGGCGTCTCTTAACCAAATACTAACCATGCTCAACCCTGCTTAGCTTCTGAGAT
>VMDO01042504.1:0-10502 GCA_007922755.1 Pedetes capensis | reverse complement strand
GAACACAAGCTCAGAAAGAGAAACAACACATGTTCTCACTCATATGAGAGAGCTGACTCAAAATTACAAGAAGGAAAAATCCTACTCAAAGGTCAGATCACATTAAAGGGGGGGGAGGGAAGATAAGAATGAGGTCAATATAAATGGACTAGAAATTGCATGTAATTGTTCTAACAAGATAGAAACAAAGACCACTACAAGAAAAGTTTCTATCTTAAACAGAAATGGAACCCAAGGACATATAGAAAAATACTATATAGTAAAAGATAGAGAAGACTTGGATGGGAAACTTAGATGGGAAGGGGGTAGGGGAGAAACACAGAGGAGGTTAAGGGGTAATCTATATGAATAATGCTTATCAAATTGCATATATGAAAATTGTCACAATGAAAAGCATGTCAAAATGAATCACATTATGATGTACATTAAAAATTTCTAATAAAAAAAAAAAGAAAAGAAAAACTTGTTTGTGGGTTTTGCTTTGCCCAGGAGTTGTCATTTACCTTCCCTGGGCCAGTGTAGGTGGGCCATCTGAAAGCCTCCATTTCTCCGGGTGGCAGAACATAAGCAAATGAATATAAATGAAGGGAAGACTTACATCCCAGAAAAACTGCAGGGAAGCTGCTTTGGCTGGTGGAGGGAGGTTGGCTTTGGCCCATAGAAACCTAGATTTATTTATTTATTTATTTATGAGATGGTCTTGCTACATAACCCCGGCTGACCTTGTGCTTGCTACCCTCCTGTTGCAGCCTTCTGAGTGCTGGGGTTGCAGGTGTGTATGCTCACACCTGGCCTGAGAAGCCCAGATTTGGACCTCAGCCCTCCCAGCCATGAGCATGTGAATGGCCTGATCCCTCCATCTCATGGAGCCTCAGCTTTTCTATGTGTGAAATGGGAGGAGAGGCACTGGTTTCACAGAACACAGGACTCGGAAGCTGTTGCCCCAGCAGGCCTCGCCTTTATTGTGCTTAAATGGAGCTTGTCTAGCTGCAGAGTCCTGCTGGTGTCAGGAGTGCCATCTGCTCATCCTTCCTGGCCGTGCAGCTTCCTCCCCTGGGGGCTAGGCTTTGGTGGGGTTCTACCCCACCCCCTCTGCTCTCTTGACTTCCTGCCTTCCTCTCTGTTTTTTCTGCCACTCCCCATACTTATTCCCTTTTGTCTGGATTGTGTTCCCCATTTCCAGCCCACATTTCTAAGGAGCCTCTCTGCTTGCAGCAATGTTCTGATCACTCAAACATATTGATTATGGCATTGGTTGTAGTTCTCAGCCTGGCCTTTGGGAGCGCCCCACACCCTGACTCCATCCCAGTCTCTGTTTTCTTCCCCACCAACTTCCCAGACTCACTCCTGCTGCCCCTGGTGTCAAGTAGCCCTATGAACTCATCCCTAGCTGTGGGCCCATGTGCCCAGTCCTTCCTGCTTACTCTCAGGTCCTCCACCTTGTCACAGTCATAGTCATCTTCTTACCTCGCAGTACTGGGGATTGAAGCCAGTGCCTTGCACATATGAGGCCAGTGCTGTACCTCTGAGCTACACCCCAACCCAGCTGCCCTCTTCTTTCCAGGTCCTTTGCATGTGTGGCTTCTCATCCTTGGCATGTGGATATCTCCGTCTTTACCCAGCGAACCCCTATTCATCCACTGGGCATCTGCCTCAAATGAGCTGTGGCTCCCCCATCTCTGTTTTCAGCATACCACAAGCTCCTCCTGCTCAGTGGTAATGAATTACTTGTGTCTGTCTCTGTCTTTGCTGTTAGACTGCTCCTCTGGGGAGAGGGTACCATATCTGGCTATTCGGTATACTGCCTGTGTTTATACAGGTGTGCAGACTACTTGCGTGTTATGCCTACTCGTAGAGTTCCTGTCCTACCTGATGTGAGCTGTGTAGTACTAGGCCACTTACCCTCCTCGAGCTTGTATTTTCCCATTAGTAAAATGCAGGTGGTGATAATAATGCTATCATCATCACCAATGCTGCATGATCGGGGGCATGCATAGGAAGTGCATGGTCCTAAGCACGGCTCAGAGCACATGCTCATGAAATGCTGATTGCTGGTTATGATTGTTTTTAGTCTTGGGTGGTTCTGGTTCTCACACAAACCAGAGAGATGTATGTTTCTTATAATGTTTTCAGGCCATCTTTGGAGAAATGCAAAAGATCTCTATGCAGTCTATCCTGTGCCAGTGTTTACATGGGTTAGTGGTGAGGGAAGAGAAAGACCCAAGATCTGATCCTTCTTCTTTTGCTTGACTGAGTCATCACTGGGTCTGTTTTTTTGCCCTGAAGATACAGAATGAGTAAGAGAGCTTGTGTGAGCTGGAAGCAGCCTTGGGTCACATGTCCTTCCTACAGTACTTGCTGACCGCCCCATCTTAGGGCGTGCCCCCAGCCCCTCAGCATTTCATCACGCACTTCATTTCCTTCAAACCATTGTTCCATATTTGTGAGATTGCAGTCTATCCTGCCTTCTAGACTGTAAGCTCCTTGAAGTCCAAGTCTTGGCATTGCTCACGGCAGGGAAGAAAGAAGAGGAGCCGGAAGAAAGAAAAACCTAGAGAGGTCCTTGAATACAATATAGAAGTCTACGCTTTTAATCTGCTGCCAACTCTGGCTTGGGAATTAGAAACTATGAGGACCATGGAAGACTTCTCTGTTGCTATCAGTGCAGTTAGACTTGGTTTCTGGTGGATTCTCTTAATTTCACGCAGATCTTTCCTTCTGTCTTGACTCTCCAAGGATGATGCCAAACATTTCCACCCTACTCCAGCCAGGAATGCTTTTCTCCTTGGCTAGCCAATGCCTACTCAATGTACTGGCCTGGCTATACCCAGACCCTCTTTGAATAACCTAGATGATAGATGTGAATAGGACAGGTAGTAGAAATAATAGCAGCTAACACTCAGCTGGGCGCTAGGATTTAGCTCAGTTGGTAGAGCTCTGCTCTGCAGTCTCTGAGGTCCCAAGTTCGATTCCCAGCACCACAAAAATGGGAGCAGGATGTGGCAATCCACTCCCAAGGCAATCCCGAAACAATCAGCCATTGAAAATCCTGAGGGTCCCTATGAGTCAGACATGACTTGAAGGCACCTAACAACAACAACAACACTCAGCTGGGGAACTTCTGTGTGTGCTGGAATTTTACATGAACTATGTCACTGCTCACAGTTGTTCAATGAGGGAGGTGCTCTTTTCCTCCTATCTTATGGAACAGAAAACTGAGGATTAAAGAATATGTTAGTACTCTGGGATCATAAAATGTATGAATAGCAGTGCCAGTATGTGCACTATCTCATCTATTTTTTTATTTTTATTTTTTTGTGGTAGTGGGGTGCTGAACCCAAGGCCTTGTACATTCTTTGCAAGTACTCTACCCCTCAGCTGCACTCCAGCCCCATCTTTCTATTTTATCTTGAGACAGGGTCTCGCTAAGTTACACGGGCTGCCTCTGGCCTCGAACCTGCCATCCTCCTGTCTCTGCCTCCTGAGTCTCCGGGATTACAGGCGTGTGCCATCACACCCAGCTGTGTCATCTGTTTAAAAGCAACTGCTCCACGGCTGAGCTGCTGCCGATTTCAAGCCATTGAATTTTGGCTTTGGGATATGTTGTGGGCAGGGAGAGAGGGAGAAAGGGAAGGAAATGTTGCAGATTTATTCTCCTAATTTTACTTGGCTGAGGCTAATATTAAAATTATTTTGAGCATGCCACTGACAGAGGCGGAAGAGAGAACCCAATTTGATATTAAATATTTGCAGTGGAAAATTCACAAAGTCTTTCTGAATGGAAGATATTTCCGAGTAATTCCTGTGGGACTCGTTAAGTCAGTTGTTCCCTTCTGCAGCATGCTTCCTGTGGTTGCCTCGCTGTTCTCAGAAATGAACATTCCTGACTTTGAAGTGCTGGGGTTATGCCGGGTGGATGCTGAGCTGTGCCTTGGTTTCCCTGGCAATGTCTGAATGAAGGGGAGAGGATTGTGAGTGGCATTTAATTACTTATAATTCTGCGATTTATGAAAATTACATTAATTCAGGTGCCTCCAGTTGGAGGTGAGCTATATCTCAATCATGACAGCCAGAGTGGCTGATGCTCACAGTGTTCCCTGTGTGCCCTCCAGGACACCATGCCCACCACGTGATAATTACCCTGTAGTAAAGCTCCTGGTAACCCTGTTGTATAGATCAGGAACCTGAGGATCAGAGAGATTGAGTTGTGGGTTGATAAATGGCAGAGCTGGGACAAGAAGCCAGGATTGTTTGATTCGAAAGTCACAAGCCCTCCACCAATATGCTGTGTGTTGGAATGGTCTTCAGAGCTTCTGCTGGCTCATGGAGGAGCTGGTGGTCACTTCTAGACCCCTTGTCATGGTGAGCCAGAATTCCTAGCATGTAATATAGATCCCTTCCTTGTCTGACTCAGTTGCCCCATTACCTCCTGCATTTCCACAGGTGGTCTCTATACATCCAGGCAGATAAAGGAGAGTTGCTCTCTTTAAGTTTGGGGACCCAGGTTACGAATGGACCTTCCAATGAGCATATGAAGCCCTTCTCTCATTGCAGCTTTGCAGTTTGAACTGTCGGCAGCTCCGTTGACATCTGGCATGTAAGCTCCAGGTGCACAGGGATCTTGTGACCTGCATTCACTGCTGTGTTCCCAGTGCTTAGAAATGCACCTGGGTCTCATGGGGCTGAGTACAGTTTGTTGAATCTTTACTTCTGATTGGCTCTCTGCTTCCACTATGGACTCCATCAATCTGTCTTCTCCTAAGTTGGAGCATTTTATATGCTGTTCCTTTCTCATAAAATGCTGTTCCTTGTGCATAACATGCTATTTCTTACTCTCTTGCTTGCCTAATTCTCTCTCCTCTTCAGGTCTCAGCTTAAATGTCCCCCTTTAGATCTCTGTGTAGCTTGTCCCCCATATCCAAATGCTGTGTCTGTGTTAAATGTTTTCATAATGCCCTGTAATTTTCCTTCAAGTCATGTGTCTCAGTTTACAATTATACATACTTGCGTAGAATTGTTTTACCTACATACCTCTCCCTAAATTCTTAGTTTGGGGCAGAGACCTCATCTCTTTTGTGCGGGGCTTAGCTGCAGGCTGTCAGTAAATATTTGTGAGCAAAAGAGTTCTTCACTCTCCCCAGTGACACCAAAATCCTCTGGAGTGAGATTCTCCTGTATTTAATATTTACAGTTGGGTGAATGCTTTTCTCTGCATCCCTGGTGCTCACAACCACATCCTTAGCACTAGTCAGACTCACTGCCTTGCAGAAAGAGTGATTGACTTTCCCTCTGGATCTGTAGAACTTAGGTCCAGGGAAGGCTGATCTGCCCTTGCTGTAGCCCACTAGGCTCAGGCCAGTGGGGCCAGAGCTGCTACTTTGGGGACCACAGGCTATTTCCTGAGTAATTTAGAGTTCTTTAGAGTCATCCATGACAAGTCTTGATTTTCACCCTTCATTCAGTGGGCAAAAGAGGTGTGTCTCTGCAGTCCTGCCCCCTTCTTAGCACACTGTGTTTTCCTACTCCTGGTGTTGCATTAGTACTAGAGTGAATGGATCTTTCACCAGAGAAAATGGGGGAAGTTGGGGACATCAAACCAATAATGCTTTTCACCAAGTAGGAGTGGGGTGATAGCAGAAGTCTGGACATGAGCAGAGAGCTCTAGCGTTTGAGGTCAGAGCAGGAGGGAAGCATCTCGTCCCATGGGCTGTGAACTCCCAATGAGCTCCACACCCTTGGCCTTTCTTGTGAGTTGCCATTCTGAAGGATGAAACACGCAAGAGGGCTGAGAAATTCTGCCCAGGTCCCTCTGGTCTCGCTCCCTTCTCCTCTTGCCTTCCTTCCTATTGACAAACGCAGCCCAGGCTCTTCCTCCCTTGGCCCTTCCTCGTCAGTATTGGCTTTCAGCTCTCCGGGCTGACATCCTGTGGATGCTACAGTTCAGACAAATAGCAAGATCATCAAAGAGGAGCATGAATGAAAAACTGCTTTATGACATGTCTTCAAAGTGTCTTTTTAGAAGTTCAAAGGATGTGGAGAGGAGGCAGGGTAATCAAAGAAGATGAGGGAGGGCAGTGAACTCTCCAAGGAATCATTGGGGTTTTCATTGTATATTTTCTATGACGCTTGTGATGTAAAAATCAAAAGTACTCCTAGCCCTCCCGGGCTGTCTGTGAATACATCTGATACAGAGGAGAAACAAGCCACCTTACTGGTGGAGGGCTTTACCCTGGCGTTCTAAGTCACCCATTTTTTATCTGCATTTCCTGTTTGGACCTCGATCGAATATTTTGATCTGGGCAGACTGTGTCCAGAGATGGAGATTGAGTACTGCTTATGTGGTTCGATGGAGATGAATAATTTAGGCTGTGCAGAAATTCCCCATTACCGCTTCCATTTAAAGACAAGCTGAAGTCCAGCTGTTGCAATGAATGTGCAGAGCTTGGAAAAGGCCTGGCACAGATCATCATATCCAGAGACTCCCTTTCTGACAGGAGAACCAAGATTCGGCTCGAAGATGCTGTTGGCCCTAATTGGCACGCCAGCGGCAGCACCACTGGTGTTTTCTTGCAGCAGTGCCTTATGCCCAACCCATCCAGAACATTTTGGCAGCCAGCACAGTGCCTGGCACATGGAAGGTGCTTGAGTGAAATGAATGAATGGCCAGAAAATGAACAGCTTTGTTTTCAGAAGGCTAGAGTAGATTTTTTTTTGTGGCTATTCAATTCAGGCGCAGGACAGACGTGCAGTTTGGGTGATGAGATTTGAGTTCCTATACTGGTTAAGTCTGCAAGGGATTTTGATGGCAAAGGACAGATATGCTGACTCAGACTGGATTGAGATGGAAGGCATTTTGTTGATTAACATTACTGAAAACTTCAGAGCTAGATTTGACTTTTGCCTTGACTGATTCAGAGATCCCACAATTCCTTAGGACTGTCTTACTCTCCTCATCTCTGCACTCTCCTTTGCTGTGTTGTAGCTTTATGTTTCCAGACAGACTCTCCCCTAGGGCTGCTAAGACAAAGGAAATAGTGTTTGATGGTCCAGTTCAAAGTCTCTGGAGACGGAAACAGCCTCGGTTCAAATACCCCCAGCAGTTGTACCGCCATGAACTGGTCCCTTAACATTTTTGAGTCTCAGTTTTCTTGTCTTTATTTTAATTGTCCTTCCTTCCCTCCCTTCCTTCCTCCCTCCCTCCCTCCCTTCCTTCCTTCCTTTTTCTTTTTTGGCAGTACTGGGGATTGAATCCAGGTCTTGTGCATGCTAGGTGAGTGCCCTACCATTGAGCTACATCCCTAGCCTTTTAATTTTTTTATTGCTTTGGTACTGGGGATTGAACTCAGGGCCTTTTCCATGCTAAGCACATGCTCTGCCACTGAACTACATCCCCTGTCCCAGTTTCCCTATTCTTTAAATTGGAAATGATGGTGATGATGGTGATGGTTATAACCAACATTTATTGAGCACTTTTTGGGCACTGGGTATTCTTTTAAGTGCTTTCCATATTGAACTCACCAATCTTCCCCAAACAGATAAGATAGGTGCTATTATTAGCCACATTTTATAGATGAAGAAACTGAGGCACAAAAAGTTTAAATATTGCCTATTATGCAGATAGTAAGTGTACAGCCAGAATTCAGATGAAGGTGGTCTGGTACCATGGATCTTCATTTGATGTTGCCTCATGTAACACAACTTACAGCTCATGGAGTTGTTGTGGGAATTCAATGAGATAGTATATATAAAGACACTTGAAGTAGTTCTTGGTATAAGGGTCATTTTATCTTAAAAAAAAAAACGATGCTGTTGGTAACTTCTGGCCTACACCATATGCTGTCAGTGACATGAGCAGAGATGAGAGATTCTGTCTTCCTACGAGCTCTGTAGAACTCTTAGAGCAGGGTTTTGACACCTTGAGTCTCCTGGCCATTGCTGAAGCAGCACTTGTGGCTAAGAGATTGTAGTGTTCTGTGAGCCAGATGGTTTGGGGTAGAGTTGGCACCCCCTGAACCACACCAACTACACAGCAGAGGAAAGTTGGGATTTTTTTAGAGAGAAACAAGTAGAGCTGCTGGCAGAGTAGAGAGAAGCCAGGGAAACCCCCACACAGAGCATCCGCACCAGCCAGAGAGGCCACCTGTATTTCTCTGGAAGAAGATGCTTTGCAGCTGAGGAACTGATGCTGCTCAGTCCTGCTGAGGCCCCCCCCCCCCTCCCCGCATGGGGCAGTGAGGGATGAGGGTAGACTGTGTAGGGAGAAGTGATGAGAGTGGACTGTGTAGGGAGAAGTGCATCTTTAAGGCTCGGCCGCTGTCTCACTCAGAGAGGTCAGGTCCGGAAGTCCACTGAGGGTTCACTGGATCTGCAGGAGGGTAAGTAGGACATAATTACCCAAATGGCCTGTGGGCAGGCCCTGAGGCCGTCCTGTGAGGAGTGCTGGGCAAGCATTCACAACCACTAATGATGCCCCTTAAGGCCCTGGTGCTGCTCAGAGATGGCGTCGCCAACCCCCAAAGTCCCCGTTCCCATAGCCCTGTGTGAGTCATTCTCCCACCTGATTCACCAGTCCCACTTCCGTTACTTCCTGGGGGTCCCACCCACACAGCCACCACACCCAGGTCAGCACTGACCAGTAGGGCCAAAATTAACTCCTGAAGCAAAGTGGGAGTCTTGGTCCAGGCCCCTGTGGTGGGTGAATTACCAAGCAACCCGAGATAGAGACACTAGTTCACCAGTTTCCCTTAAATCCCTTCTACCCTCCGCTGACTAGGCCAACGACGCTAGAGTAGGCGCAACCGCTAACTCCTTCCACCCTCTGAAAGTTAGGTCAGGAGCACAGCTGTGCGGTAGGCACTGGGACCATAGAAATGTCCCGCTGTTGGAAGCTTAGCTGCTGTTTCACAAATGTGGGGCAGCCTAGTCATTCCAAGTATTATTTCTCAGGCTGGTTATTCCAAAGATGACTTCTACCCTATCCCACCTTATCATCTTCTGTGCACTAATGACCTGGCCATTAAGAAATGAGGCTGTCAGCCTGGTGTGGTAGCACATGCCTGTGACTCCAGCACTTGGGAGGCTGAGGCAGAAGGATTACAAGTCTGGGGCCAGGCTGGGCTACCTAGGGAGACTCTCTGAAAAAAATTAAAAAAAGGAGAAAGAAGAAAATGAGACCACTAACGTTGCAATTTTCACTTTTCCTCTTTGTTCTTCACTGAAAGAACACCCTCCTACTGCAAATTCAGGGTACTTCATCCACAATATTTCCTCCCTATTGACAATATTATCAAGCTGTTTCTATTCTGACCCCTTCCTTTCAATTCATATTAAAATGACCCATCCTGAAAATGGCCTCTTTTCCTCAGCTCACCACCATCCCTGTAGCTTTACCTTTTTTCTCCCCCTAACATCTTGAAGGAAGAGTTTCACTTGTCATCCCCATTACTTCTGGGTTCTGCTTCTACCACTGAGGCTGCCCTGGTCGGCTTACCACAGCAGCTCTGAGGTCTCCTGGTGCCTTCAATGGTTCATCACTCTTAGTTTAAAAAAAAAATTGAGGATATGCTTCAATGTTTGAATATTCCTTTTTAAGTTATATACATAGGCTAATGTGTAAACACATTATGCAAACTTTAAAATATAAACCAAAATAAGCATTTTAAAGATGACTTAAATATAGAAGTTATCATATTTTCCATAGTGGACAGTTTCTGGTGTGCTTTTTTGGCCTAAATACTAATTTCGGTATACTTTACTTTTGTCAGCTTTATTGAGATAGAACTTAAGGCAATATAATCAGTTTTAAGTGTACAAGTCAATAAGTTTGTTGTTGTTGTTAGGTGCCGTCGAGTTGAGTCCGACTCATAGCGACCCTATGTACAGCAGATCGAAACACTTGCCGATTCTGTGCCAGGCAAACCATCTTATTTATGTTTAAGCCCATTGTTGCAGACACTGTGTTAATCCATCTGGTGGAGGGTTTTCCTCTTTTGCGTTGGCCTGCCATTCTCCCAAACATGAAGTCCTTCTCCAGGGATTGATCTCTCCTCACTACATATCCAAAATATGTAAGACGCAGTTTGGCCATTCTTGCTTCCAAGGAGCACTCTGGTTGCACTTCTTCTAAGACAGACTTGTTGGTTCTTTTGGCAGTCCATGGTATATTCAATAGACGTCTCCAGCACCACAATTCAAAAGCATTAATTCTTTTTCTGTCTCTCTTCAATGTCCAGCTTTCACAACCATATGATGACTGAAAATACCATGGTATGAGTCAGACACACCTTTGTCTTCAATGTGACACCTTTGCTTTTCAATACTCTAAAGAGATCTTTTGCCACAGCTTTTCCTAGAGCAATGTGTCTTTTGATTTCTTGACTGCTGCTTCCACGGGTGTTGATTATAGAGCCAAGCAAAGCAAAATCTTGGACAACCTCAATCTTTTCTCCATTTATTGTGAAGTTGCGTGCTGACCCAGTCGTAAGGATTTTTGTTTTGTTGAT
>VMDO01042503.1:0-10506 GCA_007922755.1 Pedetes capensis | reverse complement strand
ACCTCTTGCAAATCATGCAAGCTTGAGGCCCTGGATTCAACCCCCAGTACAGCAAAAAAAAAAAAAAAAAAAAAAAAGTTTTTAATTGACAGTGTTAAACAGCTTTTCATTACTGTAACAAATACTTGAGATGAATCAACTTTATAAAGAAAAAAGATTCAAGCTGGGTGTGGTGGTACACACCTTTAATCCTGGCAACTCAGGAGGTGAAGACAGGAGGATCACAAATTCAATGCCAGAGGTAGCCTGTGTAAATTAGTGCTTGCAAAGCATGCTTGCGGTCCCGGGTTCAGTCCCTAGTACTGCAAAAAATAAAAATAAAAATAAAGACAGATTTATTTTGGTTTGAAGTTTTGGCAACGTCAGTCCATGACTGGCCCCATTGCATTGGGCTTGTGGCAGCATCATGGTGGGAGTGTGTGGCAGAGTAAAGCCGTTTTCCTCATGGCTGGGAAAGAGAGAGAGAGACAGAGAGAGAGACAGAGAGAGAGAGAGAGGGAAAGGAGGATGAATATGAAACAGGTGTTCCATTATCTCCTTCAAGGCCATGTCCTCAATGACCAGAAGACTTCCTAGTAGGCCCACCTCAAAATTTCCATCCCCTCCCATACTGCAAAGCTAGTGACTAAGGTCCAAACTATAGCAGCTGCATATGTATGGATTACAGTCTGATATTTCAATACATGTATACATTGTATAATGGGCTGGGATTTAGCTCAGTTGGTAGAGCACTGGAATCTCTGAGACCCCGAGTTCAATTCCCAGCACGGCAAAAATGGGAGAAGGACCTGGCAATCCACTCCCAAGGCAATCCCCAAACAGTGAGCCATTGAAAACCCTATGAGGGTCTCTAGGAGTCAGATACCAACTCGAGGGCACCTAACAACAACAACAACAACATACATTGTATAATAATCAAATCAGGTTATTTAGCATATCCATCACCTTATACATTTATCCTTTTTTAAAAATTTTATTTATTTATTTATTTATTAATTTTTTCATTTATCCTTTTTTTGAGACAGGGTCTCACTATGTAGCTCAGACTATCCTTCAACTCATGATCCTCTTGCCTCGGCATCTCAAGTGCTGGATTACAGGCATGCACCAACATGCCCAGCCTATATTTATCATTTCTATATGGTGAGAATGTTCACAATTCTCTCCTCTAGCTATTTTGTTTTGTTTTGTTTTGTTTTATATTTGAGATGGGGTTTGCTATGTTGCCAGGCTAGTATTGATCTTGTGAGCACAAATAATCCTCCTGCCTTAGCCTCCTGAGCAGCTGAGACTACAGTTATCTATTTCAAAATTTGGAAAAAATTAATTGAAAAAACAAACACAGCCAGGTGTTGTGGCACATGTCTATAATCTCAGAAGCTTGGGAGGCTAAGGCAGAAGCATCAAGTTTGAGGCCACAGGTAGCTTGTGTAATTTAGCAAGACCCTGTCTCAAAAGAAAAATAAAAAATAAAAAATAAAAAGGGCTGGGGGTGCAGCTCAGTGCCTAGCATGCAAAGACCCTGGGTTCAATCCCCTAGTACTGAAAAAAATAGAAGGAAAAAGCAAGCACAGAAAAGACAAAGTAGAAACAACCAGAACTCTAATCCTTCAAAATTATTTAAAATAAAAAATATAATTACACTATACCCATTCCATCCCACCTCAAATATGGTTTATTACTTTTCAGTTGTTTAATTGAATTTTTTTTGGTGCTAGGGATTGTACTAGGGTCTTGTGCATGCTAAGCATGCAGTCTACCACTGAACTATACCTCTAGACAATTTAATAAATTTATAAAGTTATTTTTATGTAACTATGCATTTTGGTAAGCAGTTTTATCACTGAAAAATACCTAAGAACAACCTTCCAATGCTGTTCTAATCCATTATTCTATTTAATTCTAGTAAATAATTGTATATCATACTTTTATGGTGTTGTTGTTGTTGTTGTTGTTAGGTGCCGTCAAGTCGGTATCCGACTCATAGTGACCCTCTGTACAACAGGGGAAACACTATTGTCAGTGCTTCTCTGCTGTTCATAGGGTTTTCAATGGTAGATTGATTTTGGGGAGGGGATTGCCAGGTCCTTCTCCCAAGCCTACAGCTTCTGGTGTTCCCAGGTGGTCTCCCATCCAGGTACTAACCAGGCCTGGCCCTGCTTAGCTTCCGAGACCTGACAGGATCGGATGCCACAGGGCTACAGCTGCAGGCACTTTTATGGTGTATTATTATTATTATTATTATTATTATTATTATTATTTTCGGTACTGGGTGTTGAACCCAGGACCTCATGCTTGCATGCTTTGCAAGTGCTGTACCACTGAGCAGCACCCCTAGCCCATTTTTTTACTTTTTGAGACAGGGTCTCGCTAAATAACCCAGATTGCCCCTGGTCTCGAATTTGCGATCCTCCTGGTTCTGCCTCCCAAATCGCTAGGATTACAGGCTTGTGCCACTGTGCCCAGCTCTATTATTATTATTATTATTATTATTATTATTATTACTACTACTACTACTACTACTATTATTATATTTGTGAGACAAGATCTCATCATGTAGCCCTGGCTGGCCTGGAACTCACTGTGTAGTCCAGGCTGGCATCCAACTTGAGATCTTCCTGCCTCAGCCTCCAAAGGGCTGGGATTATAGGTGTGACACCACACCCAGAAAGTTAATATATTTTTAATTGATATGTAATATTTGTACTTATTTGTGTGAAACATTATGATGGCTTCAACTTTTTTTTATGGTACTGGGGATTGGACCCAGGGCTTCATATGTGCTAGGCAAGCACACTACCACTGAGATGCATCCCCTGACCTTTTTATTTATTTATTTTTTTCATGTTTTGAGGTAGGATATCACCAAGTTGCCCAATATGTCTTTGAACTTCTGATCCTCTTTCCTCAGCCTCCTGAGTAGCTGCAGTTACAGGCATGTGCCACCATGCCTGCTTGGCCTCAGCTTCTGGTCATATCAAATCTGTATCTTTAGGCCAGGCATGACTCCTGGTCTCCAAGAGACCATCTCATCTCTTCCCTTCCAAACCTACTGCTCCTCCTGTGTTCTTTTATCCCATCAAATGGTATTGTATGCACCCAGCTGCCCCAAGCTAAAATTCTGGGGAGTCAGCATTAGCTTCCCCTACTTTCTTACATTCTTATCAGTCCATACTCAATAAACCACTAAATCCTATAGGTTCTACCTCCTCATATCTCTATTTCCCTCTCTCTTTGAGATGGGGTCCTATTATGTTGCCCAGGCTGGCCTTGAACTGAGATCAAGCAATCCTGCTGCCTCAGCCTCCTGAGTAGCTGGGACTATAGGCATGCCACCACACCTGTCTTCTCCTCATGTCTATTTTTTTTTTGAGACAGAGTCCTACTGTGTAGCCCAGGCTGGCCTGGAAATCACTATGTAGCCCAGGCTAGCCTCAAACTCACATTGTTTCTTCTGCCTCAGCCTCCCAATTGCTGGGGATTACAGACATGCATCACTACACCCAGCTCTCCTCAAGTTTTTTTACTTTTTCTCTTCCTTTCTATTCCACTTCCACTGCCTTAGTACAGACTCTGTTAATTTTCCAAGTGGATTAGTAAATCTGCTTCCTCATTTTTTCCATAACTACATTTATAGCCTCTTCCAATCTATTCTCCAAACTTTTTCAGTATGGTCTTTCTAGAATGTATATCTGCTTCATGTCACTCCTCTGCTTAAAATCCTTAATTGGATCCTCACTCCCTCTAGGAGAAAATCTGCCTATAATACCATTCCCCCATTTCTTTATCAACTATTCTTCATTCTTCAAAACTCAGCTCAATATTCTGACCTTCACATACCAAAACCACGGACTAGTGAGAGGTAGGTAGCTTGTGGCCTTTTGACCTAAATTCAGGAGTTTAGGCAGGGGATGTAGCTCAATGGTAGAGTGCTTACCTAGCATGCACAAGGCCCTGGGTTCAATCCCAAGCATTGGGAAAAAGGCATGATGATGCACATCTGTAATCCCATATTGGGAAGCTGAGGTAGAAGGATAACAAATTCAGGCCAGCCTGAGTTACATAGCAAGAGGCAGGTTCAATCCCCTCCCCAGAAATAGTAAGTTCAGGAGTTTAGGGTTTATTTCCTTTGCTTTTCTCTATACCTCTTTTTCTGCTCTCCCTGTATCTCTAGGATAGCACATACCATAGTCCACCATATTGTCTGCTTACTTAAATCTCCTCCATTAGACAAAATAGTTTTTCAGGACCATTCACCTCTGTATCAGTACCTAGGTATTTGGCATATAGTAGGTGTTTAGAACAAGTTTGATGAATGATGAATGATTGAATGAAGGAATAGAGGAGGCCAACAAAGGAAAGCTTTGAAGGCTTCAAGCTGTCCTTAAGCTGTCAGGACAAGACTATAGTAATCTTTTTATCTTGGCCATATGCCAGGCAGTGCTTCCAGAATTGGAATGATCTATAGAGCAGCCTGAGCTAAAAACTGTGTCCAGAATGGCCTAGAACAGCTCCTGCTACTGAAAGACCAAAAAGGTATGTCCCATATGCCAACCATCTGGCCTGCTTCACCCATCACCATTACCCATTCTTCCAAGAGAAATGATCCAGCGAGCTCAGTCGCTAATCCCCTTCCAACAATAACAACAGAGAAAGATTGATTTCTGGATTATGGTAACCTCCTTTTACAGATGGCTCCAAGCAGCTTCTCTGCTTCGATCTCACCTCTTCAGTTCCAGTCACTGCTTTCTCAGGCTACCTGTGACCTGCCAGATGTGGATGGTGTGCCTGCATTGATCCAACTCAGCTTATTTTAAAGAGCCTGCAATTGCAGCACTTGGGAGGCTGAGGCAGGAGGATTAATACAAGTTTGAGGCCAGCCTGTTCTACATAGCAAGTCCAGATCAGTCTGATACACAGTGAGACCCTGTTATAAAACACTAAGAAGAAAGAAGAAGAAGAAGAAGAAGAAGAAGAAGAAGAAGAAGAAGAAGAAGAAGAAGAAGAAGAGGAGGAGGAGGAGAAGGAGGAGGAGGAGGAGGAGGAGGAGGAGGAGGAGGAAGAAAATTTAAAAATCCAGGCACAGTGGCATACACCTGCAATCCCAGCACCTTGGGAGGCAGGGGCAAGAGGATTGCAAGTTCGAAGCCAGAGATAACCCACATAATTTAGCAAGACTTTGTCTCAAAATAAAAAAAAAATAAAAGGGTCTGGGAGTGCAACTTAGTGGTAGAGCGCTTGCAAAGTATAAGGGAGGCCCTGGGTTCAGCCCTACAGTACTGCTAAAAAGAAAAAAAGTTTAAAAATATGTGGATAACAACTTTATCTGAATGAAAATGTCATAATGAAATCCATTATTTTGTACAATTAATATGCCCTAATAAAAATTGCAACTTAAAAATATTAGCAATAAATATGTCCACAATTTGAATCAGTAGCTAAAATTGAGTCTAACCTCATTCCATTATTGAGTTTTTCCATCCATTAAAAAAAGAAACTTTTCTGAGCAGTTACCCTTCCTATCTAATCACCCTCAAGCAAACTGTCAGGATGAAAGTTACTGCGGCTGCTCTGAAGCACATTGTTGGAGATTAGCCAGAATGGTTTCCCAGATTTCTCTTCTCTCAACATGTCACTCCATGTTCAGCAACAGGAGTTGGTCTTGCTGAATTACTAATAAGGTGATATTTCAAGATTTGGCTGCACAGTGTTCATTTCAATAAATATTTGTTAAGGACTTGTTGTGTACCAGGAACTCTATTAGCCTGTGGAGTATGCAAATATCAATGAGACAAATCTCATTGCGCATTGTTTAACTAACTAGCTCTAATACAAAGTAAGCATTGTTGTTGTTGATAGGTGCTGTCAAGTCGCATCCGACTCATAGCGACCCTCATAGGGTTTTCAATGGCTGTTTCGGGATTGCCTCAGGAGTGGATTGCCATGTCCTTCTCCCATTTTTGTGGTGCTGGGAATCGAACTCAGGACCTCAGAGACTGCAGAGCAGCGCTCTACCAATTGAGCTAAATCCCAGCCCAGCTCTAATACAAAGTAAGGGTAGTAACTGTTAAGCAGAGGTATTAGCAATATGTTGTGGAACACAGGTGAAAGAAGGAAAAGGGAGGAGAACCCAAACTCACATTTACTGAACACTGGATTATGATGGGAAGTCCTGTCACATATATTATCACAGAGATACGTTCTGACTAGGGTAATCTGAAAAGTCATTTGAGCTGGCCCTTGAGAGATAAATAAGAATTTGATAGAAGAAAAAAATCAAAAGAACTATAGTCAAAGTTGAGCCAGGCACGGTGGTGCATGCCTGTAATCCCAGCGGGGCTCGGGAGACAGAGGCAGGAGGATTGCAAGTTCGAGACCAGAGGCAGTCTGTGTAATTTAGCGAGACCCTGTCTCAAAAAGTAAAAAAAATGGGCCAGCGGTGCAGCTCAGTGGTCCAGCACTTGCAAAGCATACAAGCTCAAGGCTCTGGGTTCAACCCCCAATATGGCAAAAAAAAAAAAAAGGAAAAAAAAAAAGAACAATAGTCAGAGTTGAGAGAACAATACGTAAAAAGCCAGTAGGGCATGAAAATGCACGAGCTGTTCAGGGAACACAGAGTATAAGACATGGTTGGCCATAAGGTATAAAAGTATTAAACAGTAGTATGGGCAATGAGGCATTAAAAAGGTGGGCTGGCACCAGATTTTGGAGGAGTTTTAATGTGTGGCTTAAAGATTTGAATTTTATTTAGTAGGCAATGAGGAACCATGAAAAACTTTGCAATGAAGTGAATGACAAGATGGAAACAGTGCTTTAGGGAGATTAACTTGCCAGGATGAATTGAAGCGGGAGGAAAGTAGAGATTACAAGGGTAGGTAGGAGACCGTATCAACAATCCAAGCATGAGGTTATAAAGATTTGATCTAGAGAAGTGGCAACAATCTTGACAAAGAAACGACAGGTCCAGTACAATAGCAAGAAGCATTATGAAGCAGTACAAAGTACAGTTGGACTCCAAAAGCCCTGGGTTCAAACATAGACTTCCAGTGATCGGCTGTGTGGCTTTACCTTCCAGGGACTCGATTTTTTTCTTCAGAAAAAAGTGAAGTTTGGAGAAATGAGCATCTTTAAGGTCCTTTACAGCTCAATCATTCTTAACCACTGCACTGTGTGTTTAACCACTAAACTGTGGACTTTTTTTTGAGACAAACTCTCACGATGTAACCCAAGCTGTCTTGGAACTCTATATTTGGCCCACATTGGCCTTGAACTCACAACCCTCCTGCCTCAGCTTTAGAGCGCTGGGAATATAGGCATGTGCCACCACGCCTGGCTTTCATTGACATTTTTTCATGGCACCTGGAATTGAACCCATGGCCTTGTGCAGGCTAGGCAAGTGCTCTACTACTGAGCTATGTCCCCAGCATGGATATTTCTATAGGACTAACAACCAGACATGGTAAGGAATTAGCTGATTGGGAGAATGGAGGTTCCATTAATTGGGTAGTGTAGTCAATGAGGGAAGCTTGTCCTCGCAGGGAAAAATGGTGTCCAAATATCCTAGTGGGAGGTGTTAGTGGACCCCTTGTAGGAAAGGCTGGCTATAGGAAGGGCTAGCCAGCAGCTCTGAAGAGAGGGACGGGGGAGAGATTTCAATTTGGTAATCAAAAGCCTATGGCAATACTAGAAACCATGCAAACAGATGAGTTTATAGAAAGAGGAAGCAGGTGTAGAAAACAAAGAGCAAAGAACCGTGGGAAGTGAGAAAAGGAGGGGAAAGGACAAAGAAGGAACAACTTGCTGTGAATCTTGATAGATCTATTTCCATTTTCTGGCTCTTCAGTCTCCTCATTTGTAAAATGAGGGGATTGAAGGAAGTAAGTGCTATAAGGCTTTCAGCTGTGACATTTCTGCATAATCAGAGAAGATCGAAGGGAGCTGAGCACCATGGAAACTGAAGAAGAGTTTCTAAAAGAAGTCTTGAAGAGGTCACTTGTATCCAGTGCTGCAGAGGTGTCAGAGACTGAGTGCTGAGATGGAGCTGCTGTGTTTAGCAATTTAAAGATCCTCTTTAAGGTAAGGACCTCTCTCTCCCTCTCATGCCACTAATTTTCTGTACCTTTTCTCCTGCCCCTTTAAATGTGAACATTCTGCAGAGTCTCAGTCACATTGTCTAACATCAGCTGTTACTTCTATAAGGCGAATCCGAAATCTCTAGCCCATACCTACCTTTTGTATTTCAATTCACATTTCCAACTGTCTACTGGACATTTTTCAGGAGAAGGATGTGGCAATCCATTCCTGAAGCAATCCTGAAACAATTAGCCTTTGTCAATCCCATGAGGGTCTCTAGGAGTTGGACCTGGCTTAATGGCCTGGAACAATAGCAACTGGACATTTCTATCAGCCACTGAAATTTAGCTTGCAGTAAAATTAATTTTAATAATAATAGCTGACACTTATTGAAAGTTTACTTTGTTTTGGGTCCTGTGCTAAACCACATCACATACATTATCTGTTTTACATTTTACAGTAATCCTATAAAACAGGTATTTTATTATCCCTATTTTTCAGGATTGGAGATGATAAATCATATGTCTAAGGTCACACAACTGGGATATTCCAGAGCCAGGATTCTTCCTGATTCCAGCACCTGAGAGTTTAATAATTTCATTATGATTGATCTAAAACCAAGCCATTATCTTTATTTCCTAAAGGAGCTCACTTCTCCTCTCTCTCTCTCTCTCTCTCTCTCTCTCTCTCTCTTTTATTTATTTATTTTTGTGGTATTGGGGGTTGAAACCAGGGCCTTGTGCTTGCATGCTTTCTAAGTGCTGTACCACTGAGCTGCAGCCCCAGCCCATGTTTTTTTTTTTTTTTTTTAACTTTTTGTGACAAGGTCTCGCTAAATTGCACAGACTGCCTCTGGTCTTGAACTTCCGATCCTCCTATCTTTGCCTCCCAAGTTGCTGGGATTATAGGCATGCGCCACCATGCCCAGCTTCTCTTAACTTCTTTATTTCTGTTTCATCTTCCCCAACATCTTTTCTTGTGGTGCTGGGGATTGAACCCAGGGCATCACTCATGCTAGGTAAGTGCTCCACCACTGAGCCACACCCCTAGTCCCCTCTCCAACATATTGCCACTGTCTTAGAACAGTCCCTCATCACTTCCTGCTTGGACAACTACTGAAGTCTCTCAAATACTGTCCCCTCTTGCAGTTTTACACTTCCAATTCTGGATATGTGACTTATTTGGCTTAAAAACAACTCTGAAAGCTTCCCATGATCTACATTACAGAATAACATCCAAATTCCTTAACATGCCTTAGAGACCCCTTCACAGTCTAGCCCCTAGTAACCCACAGTGTTGCTGCCCTGAACCATTTGTCATACCCAACATGACATAGACACATCTGCATGACTTTTCTCATGTGTCCCTCTACCTGGAGTGCCCTCCCTACACTTCACCAGGAGAACTTCTATTTATCTTTCAAATCCCAGGTCTAGATTCGTTTCCTCTGTGAAGATTTCTCAGATTCCCAGCCCCTTCTTCTGATAGATATTATCTTCCTTCCTTTGTGTTCCTGGGCTTTGATGACTATCATCTACTATACAGGGAGCATCTTGGGGAGTGACTACATCTCATTCCTCTTCATAGCCCCAGCAGGTAAGGCACCCACTAAATATTTGCAGGAACTGAAAAAAAAATTAAACCAAACTTGGCACTGCACACCTGTACTGTACTCCCAGCACTCAGGAGCTGAGGTGGGAGGATCCAGAGTTCAAGGCTAGTCTGGGCTACATAGTGAGACCCTGTCTCAAAAACCTAGGGGTTGGGAGTGTAGCTCAGTGGTAGAGCACTTTGCCTAGCATGTGCAAAACCCTGGGTTTGATCCTCAGTATCACAAAAAGAAAAAGAAAAAAGAAAAAAAATCCTCCTCCTTTGGCTCCCATGATATGCTATGATTCTCCTCTTCATTCACCTTCTTTGACTCCTTCTCCTCTGTAGATGTTACCCAAAATTCCAGCCTTGGTTGTCCAATACTCTTACTGAGGCATGAACATGGCTCTTGATTCCAGGGACCATCTATATGCTGGTGACTCCCACAGCTCTGTGTCAGGTTTCTTCCCATCTTCACTTCTCCAGCCCATTCCAGCTATTCCCAGTGTGAACATCCATTTATCTTCAGACCTCTCCTCTCTGCTCCTGGAGTCTGTGGGAAGCTAGAGGATCTTCAGTTATCTTTGCCTCACATCTGGAGAGATTTTTAATTCATTTATATGCTGTTCTGTGGTGAAGGACAAAGGTGTCAGGCACTTCTGTGAGTGTATTCAGACAGTGACCTTTGTAGATATAGTATTGTCTGTCATGTTGTTGTTGTTAGGTGCCGTCGAGTCAGGTCCCACTCATAGCAACTCTAATAGGATTTTCTTTCTTTTCTATTTTTTTTAGTTTTTTTTTTTTTTTTTTTTTTTTTTTTTTTTTTTTTTTTTTTTTTTTTTT
>VMDO01042502.1:0-10502 GCA_007922755.1 Pedetes capensis | reverse complement strand
CTCAGCTCAGTGCCCTCTTATATGTCCTTTAGCAAATATGGTTGTCCTTCCAGCCCATTTACTGAATGATGCAAAGGACAGGCAGAAAGGTGATTGAGGTTACAAGTGTGGGCCACTCTGAGGACAGAAACCCTATGTTATGGGTTAAATTTTTTGTCCCCCTTAAATATGTTGAAAACTTAACCTCTAGTACCTCTTGGTTTGTTGTTGTTAGGTGCCTTGAGTTGGGTCCGACTCATAGCAACACTATGTATGATAGAACGAAATACTGCTCAACACAGTGCCATGCACATGATCTTTTTATGTTTGAGCCCATTGTTGCAGCCACTGTGTTTCCTCTCACTTTGAGTCATGTCACATTAGCAAAAGGAAGTCCTAGGGGCTTTACACCATTCTCATTATTAAAATCAACTCTACTTTGAGGAGGCAAGTCTTCCCCAATTGTTTCTTGGTTACCTTCCAGCATTTTCTGGCATTCTATTTGACAGTGCTTCTCTGGTATTCATAGGGTTTTCAATGGCTGATTGTTTCAGGAGTGGGCTGCCAAGTCATCCTCCCTAGTCTTAGTCTGGAAGCTCAGGTGAAACCTATTGACCATGGGTGGCCCTGCTGGTATCTGAGATGCCAGTGGCATAACTTTCAGCATCACAGCAACACGCAAGCCCCCACAGTACAATAAGCTGACAGACACGTGGGGGGATTATATGGATGGATGGGAGAAGGAAGTGGCAGTCCATTCCCCAATCAGCCATTGAAAACCCTCTGAGGGTCGCTATGAGTTGGGCAGGACTTAAGTGTTTTGGGATTGGATTGCCATGTCCTTCTTCCATTTTTGCAGTGCTGGGGATGGAACCCCAGTCCTCAGAGAGTGCTGAGTAGCACTCTACCAACTGAGCTAAACCCCCACCCCACATATGGATAGATAACATGTTATTGGATACAAGGTTGGAAGTATGGGTGGGTGGATGGATGGATAAACAGATAAATGGTCAGATAAATGGATAATTGGAAAGGTAGATGGTTGAATGATTGGATGGTTAGACAGGTGGATGACTGGATGAGTGGACGGATGCAGGGGATGGATGGGTGAACAGGTAAATAAGTGGAGAGGCGGGTGGCTGGGTGTTGGATGATGGGATTTGTGGATAGGTGGATGGGTAGGAGAGTGGGTAGATGGATAAACAGCAAATGGGTACATAGGTGAGTGGATGGACGGACAGATGGACGATGAGGGGGTGGATGGGTAAGACAATCAGCCTGGATAGTTTAAAAGCAACACCCAACCTAAACCCATCACATCACCTCCAGTCCTCCATCTTCTCCTTCTCTCAGTCAAGCGCCATGACTCAGTGTCCGATGCCTCTGCCTGGTACCTGAGGGTCATTGTATTTCTCTTTGTCCTCATCCTGTCGTCACAGTCTCCAGCAGAAATACCCTATACACCATATATACCATGTGACACCCTTTCTAACCACGTTAAAAAGGGGAAAAAGAAACAAATGCAGGGTTCACGCCATGTCCTGTTCAAACCAACACATCAAACATACCTGCAGCCATAGCCCTGTGGCCTCTGATCCCATCAGATCTCAGAAGCTAAGTAGGGTCAGGCCTGTTTAGTACTTGGATGGGAGACCACCTGGAAACAGCAGGTGCTGTAGGTTTGGGAGAAGGACCCGGCAACCCACTCCCAAAAATCAATCCACCATTGAAAACCCTATAAATAGCAGAGAAGCACTGACAATAGTGTTTCACCTCTTGTATGTTGGGTTGCTATGAGTCAGACACTGACTTAATGACACCTAACAACAACAACAACAACAACAAGTTATAAGTGAGGGATGGAGTTTAGCTCAGTTGGTAGAGTGCTGCTCTGTACCCTCTGAGGACCTAGGTTCAATCCCCAGCACTGCAAAAATGGGAAAAGCACATGGCAATCCAGTCCCTAAGTAATCCGGAAACAATCAGCCATTGAAAACCCTGAGGATCGCTATGAGACCGACTCCACTGCACCTAACAACAACAAGAGCTTATAAGTGAGTTATGCACATGAATGTCTACACTGGTCCTAACTACCCTTTTCTGGAAGCTAATATAAATTAAAAAAAAAAAAAAAAGTAAAATCACTGTCCTCTCCTCCTAAAATAATCTTCACAATTCTTCTTTTTCTTACCAGGATCATTTCTAGTCAGGACTTTGTAGCGAGTTGGTGAGTACCACAGGAAAAAGATGAATAAACAAACAAACGTTAGCAAGATTATTTCGCCATAAGCAGAGAAAAAAAGTTTTTCAGGCACGCAGACACACCCTTAGCAAAGGGCAGTTTCAGCATCTGGAGGTGGGAGGTCAGAGGAGCAGGAGGAGGAGGGTGAAGTTGGAGGCACAGGTACAGAAGGAAAGGCCTCTTGCTAGGACAAAGCATTCCCAGACGCCTTTGTCATCCACACCCACCTGGCAAGTCTAATGGGTTCAGCAGGACGCTAAGAAGGTTTGAAGCCTGATCGAGGCAGAGAACTTTTTAAAAATCAAACATCACAAAGTGTTGTTCCCAGAAGGCAACAATGCCCTCCAGGCTCTTGAGAAAACCGCAGGGGTGGCGCAGATAATGGTACCTGAGGGTTAAAATTGCAGGCACTGAGCCTGAGAAAGGGGGAAGCTCACAGGTGGGCATTGTTTCCAGAGCAAGCTGAGATGCAGGAAGCTCTGGGCAGCAAACAATGTCCTATGGCCAAGCTTCTCTCTTCCTGGTGGGGGCCCAGGTGATGTTGAAATACACCTGTTACCTAGGAGTCCTTTGCTATTGTCCTCTGTGCAAAAGTGGCAAGCCTGTCTTTGCTCCTGGCAGCAACTATTGCCATGAAGATGGTGGGAAAAGTCAAGTTTGGGCTTTAAAATTAGTCAGCTTTGGGCTGATTGATACCCTTGTCTCTCCCCTTGCCTAAATTCTTCAGTTTCTGCAAGTCTCAGTTTTCTTGTCTTTAAAATGGGAGTGGTACAACCTAGAACCATAATCAACTGGTATTTCTGTGGCTGAACCCCAATGTTGGTAATTTCATACAGTTCTCTGTATGTTATGTAGTCCTCTTTTGGCATCCACAGGATATAGGTTCCAGGACCCTTTGCAGACACTGATACCCACAGATGTTCAGGTCCCTTATAATATTATTTGCATATAATCTACATATAGCCTATCATATGCTTTAAGCCATCTCATTGTTTCTTTTAGGTGCTATCAAATCTGGTCCCACTCATAGCAACCCTATGTGCAACAGAACGAAACACTCCCCGACACTGTGCCATGCACACAGTCTTTTTATGTTTGAGCCCATTGTTGCAGTCACTGTGTTTCTTCTCATTTTGAGTTGTGCCACATCAGCAAATGGAGGTCCCAAGGGCTTTACTCCATTCCCATCATTAAGATCAACCTTACTTTGAGATGGTAACTCTTCGCCAGTCATTTCTTGAATGCCCTCCATCCAGCCTGGGGGGCTCATTTTTCTGGCACTATATTTGACAGTGCTTCTCTGCTATTCTCAGCGCTTTCAATGGCTAATTGTTCTGGAAGTTGGGTAAGGGGTCCTTCTCCTTAGTCTATCTTAGTCTGGAAGCTCAGCTAAAACCTGTCCAGTATGGGTGACCCTTCTGGTGTCTCAAATACTGGTGGCATAGCTTTCAGCATTACAGCAACATGCAAGCTCCCATAGCACAAGATGACAGACATATGGGGTGTCTGTAGATGATCTCTAGAGATAAACCATCTCTAGATGATTTATAATACCGAATATAATGCAACTGCTATGTCAATAGTTGTGCTGTATTGTGTAGAAAATAAGGAAAAGAGATACCACGCATTTGTTCACACAATTTTTCCTTATGAATATTTTCATACTACATATGGTTGAATTGGTGGGTACAGAACCTGCTGATTTGGATGAACAGCTACACTGATCGTGCTAAGATGATTGTGGGCTAGGGTTTACCTCAGTTGGTAGAGGGCTGCTCTGCTCTCTGAGGACCTGGGTTCTAGCTCCAGCACCACAAAAACAGGAGAAGGATGTGGCAATCCACTCCTGAAGCAATCCCAAAAAACATTCAGCCATTGAAAACCCTATGAATAGCAGAGAAGCACAGCTCATTTTTTTTATTTTTTCATTGGCTAATTATTTTGGGAGTGGGCTGCTGGGTCCTTTTCTGTAGTCTGTCTGGAGGCTCAGCTGAAACCTGTCCACCATGGGTGGCCCTCCTGTTATCTGAAATACCAGTGGCAAGGCTTTCAGCATCACAGTAACTCGCCAATCCAATATGCAATTACTATATGTTAATTAAAAATAAAAATTAAATTGCAGCGGCAAAGACCAGAAAATTGTATTCACTCATTGTGTGTGTGTGTGTGTGTGTGTGTATGTGTATTTGGATATGACTGGAGGTAGGAGAAGAATTATACATAAATGATTCCAGGAAGACAAGTTGTGCAGAGACACAGGCTCCCTTTAGAGGCAAACATTGTTCCAAACCAATGTATCTTGGCCTCCAAGTTTAGAACATCATATTTTCTTTGGCCCTTATTGTGTGGCTCATATCATATTTCCACTGGGCATTGATATCTTTTAGTTACCTTCACTTTACAGAGGAGGAAATTAAGGCACAGAAAGGCTAGGTAACTTCCCATGGTAACACAGCTGATGAGTAGGGCTGGGATTTGGACCCAGAAGACGTCTCCAAAGCCAGTTGACTTAGCCACTCGGTTACACTGCTCAGGATCATAGCCAGTGTAGCCCTCCAATATTAGTAAAGAGAGTTTGTGCAAGGGGGTAGTTGAGGACCAAACACACACATACACACAAACACACAAACATGCACACCAACACAAGAACACACACACACACACACACACACACACACACACACACACAATCCAGAAGAGAGCACCTGAATCTTGATGATCGGCACTGGACAGGAATCAAGCGATGCATTTAGACTTGCCCACCTGTCTGCCACAGATTCCCATCAGCGGCGGATGTCTATCTTCCTCATGCGCAGCCCCATCATGCAGGAGGGAAATGTTTGTGAGCATCAGGTGGAAGAAAAAGGAAGGTGTGGAACCAAGATGTGATTGCGTCCTGTGTGCTTGGGTTTCAAGTTAATGAAACTTATTTTCTCTGACTGTGGCTTTGGGGACAAAAGTGAAGCCAGCACCCAGCTTCTGGGCAACATCTGTGTATGTAGCAGAAGGGCTTTTGGCTGGTAAGTGTCACTGGGACTTAAGACCTGGCACTTTGCTGGCCCTCGAGGGGATGGTGTCTCAGAAAGAGCATAGGAGAATATGAGTCACACTCTGCCATCACTAAAGCCAACTGACCCATAGCCAGAGTGAGTCACATTCAGACTCATCCACCCCAAAACCCACGCTGCGGGCCGAGAGGCAACCACCCATAGGTTCCTAACCCCCACTGGGACGTTCCCTTAGCATCCTACCTCAACAATATCTTCACACAAACAGCAGATCTACCCACGCTCACCCACTTAGGAACATACCACCTGTTAATGAGCTCTAACAACTGCATCACCCTCAAGGAACTCCACAATCTAACCCAGACTTCCAGGAACCCCTGCAATGGTGAAATAACTCAGCTCATTCCGCACCAGGTCATCCCTCACCTGTTACAAAAGATTTAAGAAAACGGCAACCAAATGAGTGACCCTTGTTTTCTAGTGTTCAAAGAAAACAAGGATAAGAAAGACTTATTAGAAAGGCTGGGGTTGCAGCTCAGTGGTAGGGCACTTGCGTAGCATCCATGAGGCCTTGGGTTCCATCTTCCACACTGGAAAATAAAAAGAGTCATATTGGAGATATCCAGAGCTTTTCAACACATACCGGGTGTTCGTGAAATTAAGGAGGTGTGGTTAATTTTGTTAGGTGTGACAATGGTGATGTAGCTTTAGTGGACCCAGGATAGCCATAAAGCATTCCTTGTATTTGGAACTGGAGTCCTCTTCCCCACTCCTTCAGTTGAGGCTCAGCCTCATGACTTATTTTGACCAATATAGAATATGGTAGAAGTGGTATTGGGGAACTTCTGCAGCAGAGCTTAAGATATCTACAGCTTCCTCTTTTCTGGGCTCCAAATGCTCCATTAGGAATCATCTACCATACTGTGAGAAGCCCAAGCTGGATGTAGAGGTCCTGTGGAGGAGAATTGAGAGCTTTTTCTCAACAACTCCAGCCAGGCTCTCAGCCAAAAGCTAGTAGCAGCTCTCAGCCATGGAAAAGAACCATCATCAAGGTGCAGCCCACTTGAGCAATCAGATAGAGGCAGCTCTGGACAACACGCTACCTGGAGCAGAACCAACTGAGCCCAACCAAACTATGGAACCAGGGTAGATGGTAGATGGCGGTGGTTGTTTTGCTTCAAACAGTGAACAGCATCATCTCACATAGTTTCCTTTGGGTCAGGAGTTCAAGCGCAGCTTAGACTAATTGAAGCTGAAGGGCAAAAACATCAGAGAGAAGCATGAGCCTTCAAAAGGAGGAGGACCCTACTGGATGCCTCTGAAGACAGTGTCTGTCAGTTTGTCATGCTGTGGGGGCTTGTGTGTTGCCGTGATGTTGGAAGCTATGGCACTGGTATCTCAGATACCAGCAGGGCCACCCATGGTGGAAAGGTTTCAGCTGAGCTTCCAGACTAAGACAGACTAGGGAGAAAGACTTGGAAGCCCACTCCCAAAACAATCACCTATCGAAAACTCTATGAATAGCAGAGAAGCACTGCCAAATATCATTCCAGAATGAGCCCCTGAGTTTGGAAGGCATTCAAAAGACAACTGGGGAAGAGTGGCCTCCTCAAAGTAGAGTCGACTTTAATGATGGGAATGGAGTAAAGCTCCTGGGACCTCCATTTGCTGATGTAGAACAACTCAAAATGAGAGGAAACACAGTGGTTGCAACATAGACTCAAACATAAAAAGATCGTGTGTATGGCACAGTATGGGTAGTGTTTTATTCTGTTGTGTGTAGGATTGCTTTGAATTGGATCTGACTTGAAGGCACCTAACAACAACAACAACAACAAGACAGTGAGGTCAAAATATCCTCTGGACTGTAATCAATTGAAGGCATGATTAGGGATGAAGGACCCAGTTCCAACCTGGCTCAGTCATTTCCTGACAAGCCTGGTGTTGATTGTGAACAGAATCTCTGTTCCTTGCCACATAGACCTCTCTAGACATCTGCCTGTCTCTTGACAATGTGAACATTGTAATGTATTTTATGAACTGAATTAGGTCCAGATGAGCATGAAGTTGAGGGTAACTTTCTTGGACCTGAAGATTAATGTATTTTTGTTCTCTGATTCTTCTGTCTTTGAAGTTCTATACTGCTCGCTGATATCCTCTCAGCCTCAGCACCTCTGGTCAGCATTTTCTTTAGAGAAAGCCCATGCTGATGATAATTTTTTCAAGTTCTTTTATCTGAGAATTTCTTCATTTTGGCATCATTCCCCTAGATATTCTCACTGATATTGAACTCTTCATCAGTAATCATCTTCCAGCATTTTGAGGCTATTGTTTCATTGTCTTCCAGCTTCCATAGCTTCTAATGAGAAGTCTAATGTTATTCAGCTCATTCTTTGCTTGATGGTTGTTACCATAAGCCGCCATTTTGGAATGGTTTCTTATAGAGCAATAGATAACCAAACAGTCACCATGTAAACAAGGAAAAATAAACAAGTTCTTACTTTCCAAGCTATGTACAGACATTTACTCCTCACAACATAAGCACACTTTTCCAATGCATTCTCTACAGAGCCATCCACAGCTCTCTTGGTATAGATCCATAAATATTCAACACCAGGAACTAGCCCCCAAATAGCAAAAGTCCCAAGAGAAACAGTATCAACACTCACCAACCAACCTGCCAACAGATTTAACTATAGGAACACACAGAAGTGTGTGTACTGATGCACAAATTTCATAGGCATACTCACACACACCCTTAACTGTCTATAGATACGTGTAGACCATACAGAGGAAGCAAATATGCCCTAGGTTAAGAGTGCAGGCAAACAACCAGGGAGTGTCCTGACACCTCTCAGGTCTTTCTCCCCAGCTCAGTTCTCTACTAGACCATTATGGCTTATCCCCGTATCCTTAGGATACAAGACACTGCACAGTCTCTGGCTAAAGCTGCATATGGACCTACACCCAACACACACACACACACACACACACACACACACACACACACACACACACACACAGGGGCTGACACATCTCCTTTAAACCTCTCCGTCTGTCCCTTTATAGAGTGTTGCTTCAATTTAGATAGCATCTGATGATTTCCTCAAAAGTGTTATGTAACATCTTTTCATCAGAAACTCTCCATTCCTGCATTCACTCATTCACTCATTCCATGAACACTTATTGAGCGCCTGCTCTATGCTGTCTTGTACAAGATGCCTGATAACAAAAGCTATCACAAAAGACTGTCCTAGAACCTCAGCTGGGCACAAATGCCATCACAAATGCCTTGAACATTCAATACTTCTGTGAGGACGTTTGTCCAGCAACTGCCTGACCAATCTTGGCCTGATGCCTCTCCCATAATGAAGGCTAATTTATTTGAAGTAGATAGTGCAATCTTCTCCATTTTGCCTTGAAAACCTTCCCCTTGCCTCACCCTCCTTGAACATACACACAATTTGCTCTGTCACAGATATTCCCACTGCATTGTTACTTCTGAATAAACACGGTAATCTTGGGAGAATCTCTCTCTGTTTACATCTTGACAACCTCAGTTCTGACCTCACCCACCTCTCGGATGCTGCACCTCCCGACTTTCCCCAAAGGAACTCAGAGATCCTGGGGCACCCTCACTTTACTTTTCAATCACTCAGATGCCCTGGAGCTCTGTGGCACGATGCACACATCTACTTTCCCATGGCACAACCATCAGCAAATCCTTCAAGGTCTTTGAAATCTACCTGCAAGTAAACCTCTTCTTTCTGTCTCTCTGGTCTGATTCTCATCATCTTCCCACCATATTACCTCACCACAGTGGGCTCTCAAGGGTCTCTGTTTTTCATTTGGTCCTCCTAACATGTCTCCAGGCAGCAGTCAGAAGGAGGTTGTGAAAAATTAAAAACAGACCATGATCAATCAGACCTTCAAGTCCTTCTGAGGGCTCTGCATTTATGTCAGAGTAAAAGCTGAATTCCTTACTATGACCTGCAAGGAGCTACGGCTTTATCTCCACTCTCCTGTCCCTCATTTCTCCTCATTCATTCAGTTTTAGCCATTCTACTGTTTTTTTCCTTCCTGTTTTTTTTTTTTTTTTCCAAACTCATTTCTGCCTCAGGACCCCCATACTTGCTGTTCCCACTGCCTGGAACAACCATCCACCAAATGCCAAAATGGCGTCATCTTCACCTCATTTAGCTTTGCTCAGAGCGCATCTCTTCAAGGACTCTCCCATCCCAGCCTGGACCCCCATCACCCACTATGTCTCTTGTCATAAAATGCCCAATACATGCTTGTGAAATGCAAAAGGGTTTCTGTTGAAATCCTTTACCCCTGTCCTCTCTCATCCTCTCTCTTGAGATCTTTCCCCATCCTTCTCTAACCTCAAATGTTCTCTCCACTTCTAGCTCCTTCCATGGAAAAAAATCACCATCTACCTGCTGATGAAGGATGCGGATGCCTCCACTTCTACACCTAAGTCCCTAGATTTACCCGTCACCTAATAGCTAGGTTAACTTGGACAGGTGGCTTAATCCTTTGGAGGCTTAGTTTCCTCAACAAACATACACAAATAGAAACATACGCAAATAGAAACATATACAAATAGAAATTCTGACCTCTCAGGGCTATTGAGAGGATTAAACCAGATTATAAATGCAAAGTTCCCAGCGTGTGGCATCACAATGTCAACATCCAATAAACAGCAAAAAGAGCTGTTGCAATAAGAACACTTGTCTAAATATGACTAATGATTATAATGCTTAATATAATCATTAGCCACCATAACTGTGTCACTTTTTATACTGACATCTGAGTCTCTCCTTACCTTATTATAATCAACAGACATATCCCGAATGAATGAATGGTTATTGGACTTTTGTGCAGGGAGATAGCGGACCCCTTATGAGAACCATAAAAACTATAGCCTCTATTCCTTAAAAAAAAAAAAAAAGTGAAAACTAGCTAGGCATGGTGGCACATATGGGCCACCCCAGCACTTGGGAGGAAGAGGCAGGAAGATAGTGAGTTGGAGGCCAGCTTGGGCTCCATAGTGAGTTGCAAGCCAGTGGGCTACATAGTAAGACCCTGTCTCAAAAAATCAAGGGCTGGGGATATAGCTCAGTGGTATAGGGTTTGCGTAGCATGCACAAGGCCCTGGGTTCAATCCTGACAGGCAAAAAAATGCAAAAAGGCAGCATTACACATTACTTCAGAATATTTAAGATTGTTTTCATAATCTCTCTACCAGAAAGTCTTCGCCATATGATTTT
>VMDO01042501.1:0-10511 GCA_007922755.1 Pedetes capensis | reverse complement strand
GTCTTCAACTTTGCTCTTAAGACCCATCCACATTATGAGGGGTAATTGACTTATAGTCAACTAATTTTAAATGTTAATTGTTTGAAAAGAACCTTTAAAATCATGTCTAGACTACTATCTGATCAAACAATAGGTCACCATAACCTAATAAGGTTCATCCATAAAATTAATCATTTCAACACAAGAATTTTAAATTTCTGGGTAGGTAGCTGTTGCAAGCCATCTCTAAGATCCTTTCCAAAGATCCTTGGCTCCTGTTATCCATGCCCTTGTAAAGCCCCCCCCCAGAATACCACAAAAGCAATGGGATTCTACTTCAGACATTCCCTTACAAAAAGACTGGGTTTTTTCTCTTCCCCTCTGTGTTTTTAGTTGTGAGGTGCCCAGAGTAGAGGCCACTGTAGCAAGGAACTGACGTCTCCAGACAACAGCACTGAGGAATTGACACTTGTCAAAGTCAGCTGAGGGAGATTTGGAGCAGGTCCTTCGTAAGTCATTGCTTGGGATGCTCTCAGCTCTAGTGACAACTTGACTGCAGCCTAGAAAAAGACCTTAAGTCAGAGACACTCATCTAAGTCACATCTGGATCACTGAGCCACAGAAATGATGAGATTATTCTTGTTTTTTTTTCCCACAGTGTTGGGAATTGAACTCAGGACTCCTACATGTAGGAGAAATGTTCCACCACTGACCTACACTCCCAGCCTCATTGTTCTAAATTGCTAAATTGGGGAAGGGCTCTCTTAGCCAGTTAATTAATATAAGAGCAATTATCATATTGCCTCTAAATTAGACACATATCCAGGATGAATTTCTTATTCCTTCTACTGAATTTTTGATGAGGATTTGTTGCTGGTTGTAGAGATGCCATTGAAAGATAAAGAGTGCCTCACCTTGTCTTGTTGAGTTTTAACCAGGCAATTGACATGTACTAAAAAATTTCTTTAAAGGATAGAAAAAGAACAAGTCATAATTAGTAAGAAAGCATGTGAGAAGGCTAGTAAACAACTTTTCTAAATAACTACTTGGCATTTTTTTCTGTTCATTTTTTCATGCTTCTGCTAAAGCAATCTGAGGGATCCAAAATACAATCAGAAACCAAAATGAACTCCTTATTAAAATACAGCTTTTATCCATATACTTAGAAAATTCTCCTATGCATGCCATAAAGTAATTAGAGAATATTCCATTATTTTCATACCTAAATGATTTGCTTAAAGTGTGAACATGCCAGGTGAGACTCCATTTTTGTTTCAGGTGTACTTTGAGTCAGTTTATATGCAAAAAATTTATGAGAAATACACACACACACACACACACACACACACACACACACACAAGTTTCTTGGGTCTGATCTCAGGAATCAGTTTGTGTAATCCGTATGGACAAAACCACAGCAGCAGCTTTCAGCAATGGCCCACAGATGGAGCTAATGGATTTGGAAAATCAAATTGCGCTCAGCAAACACTGTTTTACTTACACTTGTGTGGCAGCTTGGAAGATTTAAAATGATCCAACTTCCAGACTATCACTGGTTTCCTTACAATAGGAAAACAGTTTTTAAACTGTTCTATTATAAAATCTATAAGGAAGGCAGCAGCTCAGCAATAAACGGCCTAAGGATTTTTGAGCAAATTCAAAGAGCTATGTGAAATATTTTCTCTCTACTGGGGGAAGTGGACCAAGAATGGTTAATGATTCCTAGAAAGCTCATGACTTTTGACAGAATCCCTGAGATCACCAAAATTTTGTGTTCTTGTACAGTGGTATGTCAGTCATTTGTTTCCTGTCCATCACAACTACACTTGTCCTTTCTCAGAATTAAACATTAACATCTGCACATGGCTTGCCTGTCTTAAAAATTATTTAGTTGTTGTTGTTAGGTGCTGTTGAGTCAGATCCAATTCATGGTGACTCTATGTACCACAGAATGAAATCCTACTCAACACTGTGCCATGCACACAATGTTTTTGTGTGTGAGCCATTGTTGGAGACACCATGTTTCTTCTCACTTTGAGCTGTGCTACATCAGCAGAAGGAGGCCCCAGAGGCTCCACCTCATTCTCGTTATTAAGGTTGACTCCACTTTGAGAAGGCAACTCTTTCCCAATCATTTCTTGAATGTTTTCCAGCCTGGGGGGTTCATTTTCTAGCACTATATCTGACAGAGCCTTTTCTGCTGTTCATAAAGTTTCCAATGGCTAGTTGTTTCAGGAGTGGGCAGCCACGTCCTTCTTCCCAGTGTGTCTTAGTCTGGAAGCTCAGCTAAATCTTGTCTGTGGATGATCTTCCTGGTATCTGAAATACTGGTGGCATAGGTTTCAGCATTGCAGCAATATACAAGCTCCCACAGCACGACATATGGGGATAGTAATTATTTAGGCTAGTGTTATGTTTTCCTATAGAGATGATACATTTTATGTACTATTGAGAGATAAAGAGAAATGCTTAGAATTAAATATGAGAATTGTATAGATTTCTTAGACCATGTTATCTATTCCTATAGTTGTTCTATTAATTCTTTTCTCAGTGCTGATTATTGAACCCAGGACATGGACATGCAAGGGAAAACTCTATCACTGAGCAACATCCTCAGTTCTGGTTGTGCTATTAGTATATACTGGGCTTATTAATATATTAATTCTCTTATTTGATAAGTATTTATTAAATACCTACAATCACTTGGATATTCTTAGTACTGTAGATACAACAATGAACAAGGCAAATAATATCTTTATTCTTATAAAACTTTCTGGAGGAAAGAATCTGACACTGAACTAATGCATACATAATGCGATTTCAGTAATTTATGTGGTATTAGTTTCCTGTTGCTACTGTAACAAATTATCACAAACTCTGGTCTCACTGCTCTGTTCTGTGGATTGGTTGATTTGTCTTTGGGGCTTAAGGTAACTGCTTTCGGAATAATCTATTTCCATGAACAGTAGCAAGTGTGTGCAGTGAGTAGTTTTATCAGTTTCATGCCAGTAGAATTTTTGGAACTCAACAGGCTTCTTTTACTTTATCCTTTCTTTGTCCCTTAAAGTTAAAAATAACAGTTTTCCTGCTGATACAACAATCCAGAAAGCATGTAGGTCTCTGGTGTGTCTCAGCGATTCACTCCATTACACAAGAAGCAACTCCACAGGTCTTCCTGGGACAATTCCAGCTGCATTCCTAGTTTCTGATTAGATGGCTGAGGTGACCTATGAGTTATATAGCTACTTTCTTCTGGGTGTTTGAATACTGTGAGCTTTGATTTTTCCAAGGTGGTAGTACTAGGTCATCCAGCCACACCTTGTTTTTCCCCCAGAGCATAATTTTAGCTTCTTTTTCAATCTGGATATGTTTAGAATTTTCTGTTCCATTCAATGCTGGTTCTTTTTTTTCCCCCCTCAATACTTCTTCTCGAAATATATCTCTTTTTTGTAACGTTTTACTATCGTGATCAAGGAAAAACTAGGCTACAATTCCAGGGTATACCTTCCATGTCTTAAAGCCCTTCTAGACTCTGCCCATTGCTCAATTCCAAAGCCACTTATCAATTGTTAGGTTTTTCTTACACCAATATGCCTCTTCCAGCTGCCCAAATTTGCATAGTTTCCCTGTGCTTCTGCTGCACAAACTTACTAACTTAAAACTACACAATTTTATTATCTTATGGACCTGGATACCAGAATTCTTTTTTTTTTTTTTTTTTTTTTTTTTTTTTTTGTTGGGATACTGGTGGTTGAACCCAAGGCCTCACGCCTGCATGCTTTGCAAGTGCTAGACCACTGAGTTGTGCCCTCAGCCCATTTTTTTTCTACTGTTTGAGACAGAATCTTGCTAAGTTACTCAGACTGCCTCTGAGACCAGAATTCTTAAAATCTAAGTTTGAGCAGGGCTGCATTCTTTCTGGAGACTCTAGGGAAAAATTTCTTTCCTTGCCTTTTCTAGCTTCTAGAGATCACCTATAATCTATGGTTGATGAACCCATTCACCATCTTCAAAGCTAGCAGCATCACATCTTCCAGTGTCTCCTTTTGACTCTTGCTCTTTCACCTCTGTCTTATAAGGACCCATGTGATTTTACTGGGGACACTAGATAATCTTGGATAATCTTTAACTTAATCATATCTTCAAAGTGCCTTTTGCACTATAAGGTGACATATTCATAGGTTTTGGAGGATTATGATCAGATATCTTTATGGCAGGTTTATTCAGTCTACTATAAATATGTGGTATGAAGACAATTAAAATCTGATGTAGTAACAGGTAGTTATTTTAGAATAGCAAGAAAAAACTTCTCAGAAGAGAATGTATGAATGGAATAAGGAAGTCATACATGCCAAAAATAAGTTGGAACATTCTAGCAAACAATATCAAGTGCAATGCTATAGTGTAGAACACTGTCATATTTCAAGAATAGCAGGGAAAAAGCCAGTAAGGCTGAAGCAGAGAAGAATTGTTTGAAATTAGGTCATATAGGACCTGATTAGAAAAGGGATTAAGTTTTATTTTATTTATTTTATTTTATTAAACATTATTTTATTTATTTAATTTTATTTTATTAAACATTATTTTATTTATTTATTTTATTTTATTAAACATTAGAAAACCTCATTGGAAGGAATGTAACTTTGTAACACCATTATGGAAAACAGTATAGAGTTTCCTCAAAAAGAAAAACTAGGATTATTATATGATCAAGGATTACCACAACTGGATATGTATCCAAAGGAAATAAAATTGGGATGTCAAAGCTGTATTTGTACTCAGTGTTATCCATAGTAGCCAAGATATGGAATCAATATAAAATATCCATTAACAGATGCATGGATGAAAATGCAGTAAATTTACCAATGTATGACAATTTTCAGATTGGTCATTGGTTACAGAAGTAAACCTCAATAAATAAATCAGAGTGATTCTTCTAAAACATAAATCACATTAGGATCCTCCTTGCCTAGAACTTCAAAAGGCTTCTGTTTCAATTATAATCCTTTCCATGGTCTAGAAAGCATTCAAAATCTAGTCCCTCATTACCTCTCTGATTTCATCTTATGCCATTCCATTTTTACTCACTCTGGCCACAGTGTCTTTCCTTCTGAAATCATTTCTGTCTATGGCCAAATGTCCCTACTTTGGGAGCTCTTTTTCTGGCCACTTTTCTAAATTGGCACCCTTTAATTATGATTGATTTTTCTTCATTGCATTTATGTGCTCCTGACACTATGCATGTGTGTGTATATCTTTACCTATTTAGAGCCTATAATGTAAAACCCATTAGGCTGAGATATGTTCATTTTGTCCTTTGCTCAACACTTAATGTCTAGGATAGTGCTTAGCATGAGTATTTTAATTTTTATTGAAATGAATTAATGATAAAGAGATAGGATTTGGAGACATAATTAGATATAGAGAGATCATGTCTGACAAAGAGATTGATCTTATGTGATTTATTAATGTTACTATTGAGATGAACCCCAGAAAAGAAGATTTAAAGGAAAAATGATGTTTCCTCTTGGCTAGAGAGGTAGGTAAATGAAAGCATCTACAGGTCAGGGTAGGAGAACATGGAGGGGATTACAATCAGGTAGTAGATTTTGGGTAATAGTTGCACCCATGGAAATGGTTGATACAGAATGGGTTTTCAAAATTTGTTAATGAAATTGTTAGTATCTCTTGCTTCAAAGTAATTTAAGATAGTGGCCAATAAATATCAACTAACTATTGGTCAATAAATATTAACTTTTATTTCTCATTCTTTTCTTCTTTTATAATAAAAATCATAGGAGATATTCTAGGCTAGTTACAACAATAGCTCATGATAATAATTTTCTGCAACAAAGCACCTTTTCTGTGCCACATCTTGTACTTTCATATATTTTATTTAATTCTTAATATTTGTATAAGATAGTTACCACTATACCTATTTTACAAAGAGATGAGACTTATCAAGGCATTCTATAAATTATACCTTTTTAGTAAAAAAAATATACTTTTTTAGTAAAAAAGTAAAATTTTGTGTGAACTAGAAATTTCTGTTTTACTTTGATTTGTTTATGGACCTTCTATTTTCTTCCAATTCTCCAAATTGGAATTTTATTAGAGTTTAGCTGCATTTGATAAGTATTGAATACTTTCTTTGTGGTAGACAATGTAATAAAATGGTATGGATATGAAAAAGAACAACCTCAATCAATTCACAGTCTAGTGCAAGAAATGTAATGACTATTATTTTACCATTATGAAATAATAATAATTGCAGTATTGTTACATCTTCTAATAGAAATATACATCAAATGTTAATGAAATTTCAAGGTGGGACACTTAATGCAGACTGTAGGGTCAGAGGAAGCTTAGGAAGTTTTCTTAGAAGATGTCACGCCTAATCTGAATCTTAAATGATTCATAGATTTGATAAGCAAAGGAGAAAGAGTAGAATGAAAAAAATGTTGGAGATATGAAACAAGGTGTTATGATCAAGAATCCCTAAGAAATCCTGTTCCCTAACTTTGGAATTTTCATATACTCAGCATTCTTTTTCTCCTTATGAAGCTAGAGTATCCTAAGGAAGGGCATACAGTAATCGATCCAGTCAAAAGTGTTGGTGCTATCCAAACTAAAACATGAATTGTGAGCAAGAGGAAAGCCAGGCTGTAGGTGGCTAAGAAAACTGTGCTGAGTCTAAGCTGAGCAAACAGATTTGAAGCCTGGAAAAGAACAGGATGAAGAGATCTGTATAATTCTGACCAAGTGGTTTAGAATTGAGGCTGTGATGTGGCACTTGTCATGAGTGCCTGCACAAGGTTGATGCAGAGGCAGAAAGGAAGCTAGTTCTGTACCTTGTTGCCAGTCAAATTATCTTCCCTGTAAAATTAGATTTTTGCATGGACCTTTGTTTTATGACAAGTAAAATCAGATATAGGGAGGATACATTTTGCTTCTGTCCTTGAGTTCTTCAAAAGAAAATAAGGAAATGATTTAGAAATCTAAACTGTATACCAGGCCTGACATCAATTAATATATGGTGTGTTAAGGAATTCTCCTGGTAGATAAATACCAAGAGGTTTCCAAGAATGATCTTGGATAATAAGGTACAGGTAATGATAGGAACATACGCCTTCCCAGATGCAAAAGATATTAAGCAGAGATCAGGAGAGAGAAGTAGCAGGTTTAAGGTCTCTCTGTCTCTTTTTAGAAACTATCAGGAGGATACGTTGTTAAATCTCATATAGTTGAACAGCTTGAGTTTTGAAGGGGGAAAGAATGAAGCATTAATTCAGTACCAACTCAATGCTAGGCATATGATGTTTGCATGATTTGGACAAAATTTCATGGAAATAGTGTTCTGATGGGAAACAGATCACACAGAAAGATTGAATGTCTGGTTCAAGGTTCATAAAGTTGGCATATAAATGTAAGTGTGCATAGCTATGAATAACAAGTTCTTCCTAATATACTATACTGTCCACTGGAATTACAGGACTTAATTAAAAGAATGTGAGAAAGATGAGAGGAAAATGCACACTGAGAATTGGGACTGTGGGTACAAGAAAGTAGAGGGGGCCTGGGAAGGCACAGAATTGCATTCTGGTCCTGGTTCTCTCATTGACCCAGCTGTCAGTGACAAATTATCCCCCTCTTTGGACCTCAGTTTAAGTGAGCATTTTAGATAAGAAAAAAATCACCAAGACTTATTTGAGCTGAGAGTGATTGGAAGCTCTGAGTTCACTATTGACTGCACCTTTGTAGCTCTCCCATTCACTTGATATAGGATATGATACCTTCATCCTTTATTGTAGATTAAAATAAAAGTTGACTTCAAGAAACTTTTATGATTTTTGTAATTAAATAAGTTGGCTTTACATATAAGTGCTTATACCAAAATGTGATATACCCAAATCATTCACCAAACATTACATTATGGTTACTATTATGATTATTACTCTTGCCACATCCTCACTCATTCACAACAGTCTCTCTCTACTTAGATTAAAACTTATCCATTTTATATACTAGGCTGGGATTTAGCTCAGTTGGTAGAGCGCTGCCCTGCAGTCTCTGAGGACTGGAGTTCAATTCCCAGCACTGCAAAAATGGGAGGAGGACCTGGCAATCCACTCCCAAAGCAATCCTGAAACAGTCAGGCATTGAAAACCCTATGAGGGTCGCTATGAGTCGGATACTGACTCGACGGCACCTAACAACAACAACAACAATCTTATATACTATGGTCAACTAGGTCCTGCTACTTATTAGCCAGTTAATGATAAAATATTAATCACTAGTAACAACAAAATGGCTTTACTCCTCCTTGTATGGAAGATATTCACATTTTGTCCTGGCAGAGGTTGAGTTTTAGCTCAGTTGATTGATAGAGTGCTGCTCTGCACTCTCTGAGGACCTTGGTTTGATCCTCAGCAGTGCAAAAATGGGAGAAGGATGTGGCAATCCACTCCCAAAGCAATCTTGAACCAATCAGCCATTAAAAACCCAAAAAGGATCAATATGGAGTTGGTTTCACCTTGATGGCACCTAATATCAACAACAACAACAACAACAGCAAAAACAAAAACAATGACAATGGTTGGGCAGAGGGAGATAAATGGGAAGGGTTTGCACTATATCAAAGATTAAAAGAGGATGGCTGACTATGGATTATGGCTTTAGCAATGCAGTGAGTGCTTTTCAATTCTTTTTTTTTTTTTCCAGTACTGGGGGTTGAACCCTAGGGCCTTGCGCCTGCATGCTTTGCAAGTGCTGTACCTCTGAGCTGCAACCCCAGCCCATTTTTTACATTTTGAGACACAGTCTTGCTAAATTATACAGACTGCTTCTGGTCTCGAATTTGTGATCCTCCTGCCTCTGCCTCGAGGGTTGCTGGAATTACAGGCATGCAACCACCACACCTGGCTTCAATTCTTGCTTTTACTTTCCAATGCAAGTTTGGGTTTTGAATTGGCAGACTAAAAGGGGTACTTAAGGGTCCAGGTCCAGGTTTTCATTGAGAACTCCTGAAACTTTTTAGTAGGCCCTTTTCTAACAGAGACAGGAACTATTTCTGCATTGTTATAGAGTGACTTTGATTTCTTTTTGCATATAATCCTTGATTTATTTGGACTGATAATGTGCTGCAGTTTTTGTTTGTTTTTAGTTTGCCTCAGATGACAAAGTGGTAGTTTAATCCCTCTTCTGTAGTCCCAGAGATGGTCCCCCGTGCTTCGCTGGAGTAAAGCCACGAAGAGTCTGGATACCTGAGGTAGGGAGGAAGCAGTCTCGAGCGAAATCATGCAGAAGCTGGTCCGTGGAACCAGGAGAGAAAAATGACTGATGTCCTCTGAGAAAAATGTATTATATAATGGCAAATTCTACATTTTTTATTCAATTAAAAAATCAACCATGGATCAGGTTGAATGGATGTGGATGAGTCAAAATCTGTGCATTTAGGTCTGTTAGGTGTCTGAAGCAAGTGTTATATGTGGCAGGAGCAGATCTGTGTTCAAGGCAACAGTGAAGGGCATGGAACTCTGATGTATCCAATTCATTTTGGGTATTTTATGGAGTTTCCATTACTTTACTAGGCTTCACCAGGCTGTTTATGAAACAAATGCTTTGTTAGAAGGCATTGGAAGAAATGTGTAATAAATTGTCAAGTCCTGTGACTATTTCAGGATAGACAGAATATAGTATTAATTTTTGATGGAATTGACTTGGTCATGTTAGTAACCAGAGAGAATGAACTGAGTAGAAAAGAAAGGAGCATATACAGAGATAGAAACCAATAAAGCATTATTCCAAAAGAAGGATTTTATTGTAAATGGAGAAACACTTTACTGACTGAAGAAAAGAAGATACAGATGGTATTGGATGTAGATATGGAAACCATGTAAAAATTTTATACAATTAGAACAAAATTAAATGAGAAGAAACATCAAAGGAATGCCCATAGCTGAAAAATAAAGTAAATCTATATATCTATTTGTCAGGTTGGCTGCATAACCATATATAGAAAAATAATTTCAAACAATTTTGATACATATATTTTGACATCTACTACTAAAGAGGAAAAAAACAAGTAAAAAATCTTCAACTGTTATTTTTCAGTTTTATTAATGGTAATAACAATAAGTGGTATGTGATTTTGTTAATATCTTAGCAACTAAGGCAACTATATTAGCAACTTAGCAACTTAGCAACTATCAGAAAAACATAAAAATAGAAATTTAAAGTAAGATAATTTAAAAACATTTTCTTAATATTACAGGTGAATTAGAAATATGAACATATACTTTTTCTTTTCTTTTAAAAATGTTTGCTTTGTCTGCTAGAAAAAGCTTACACACAATGGAAAATCCTGTAGTGATGGTCACTTCTAATGTTTTTGAGACCTCAAAATACTATTTCCCATGCAAAGAAACTTAGGAAGTTGGGCCTATGGCAGGAAATATTTACAATTAGCCTGGAAATCTTGTTCTAGAAGCAAGGAAGTTCTCAGAAAATCCTAGAAAACTTTGGATAAGAT
>VMDO01042500.1:0-10508 GCA_007922755.1 Pedetes capensis | reverse complement strand
GGGGAAAAGGGAACACTTTTACATTATTGGTGGAGCTGTAAATTGGTGCAACCACTATGGAAATCAATATGGAGGTACCTCAAAAAACTAAAAATAGATCTACCATATGACCCAGCTATAACACTATTGGGAATTTACCCAAAGGGAGATGAGTCATCATACCACAGAGACACCTGCATCTCCATGTTCAATGCAGCGCTTTTCACAATAGCAAAGGTATGGAATCAACCAAAGTGCCCTTCAACAGAAGAATGGATAAAAACACTATGGTATATATACACAATGGAATACTATTCAGCAATCAAAAAAAATGAAATAGGGTCATTCTCAGCAAAATGGATGGAATTAGAGAAAATTATTTTAAGTGAACGAACACAAGCTCAGAAAGAGAAACAACACATGTTCTCATATGAGAGAGCTGACTCAAAATTACAAGAAGGAAAAATCCTACTCAAAGGTCAGATCACATTAAAAGGGGGGGAGGGAAGATAAGAATGAGGTCAATATAAATGGACTAGAAATCGTATGTAATTGTTCTAACAAGATAGAAACAAAGACCACTACAGGAAAAGTTTCTATCTTAAACAGAAATGGAACCCAAGGACATATAGAAAAGTACTATATAGTAAAAGGTAGAGAAGACTTGGATGGAAAACTTAGATGGGAAGGGGGGAGGGGGGGAAACATAGAGGAGGATAAGGGGTAACATATATGAATAATGCTTATCAAGTTGCATATATGAAAATTGCCACAATGAAAAGCATGTCAAAATGAATCACATTATGATGTACATTAAAAATTTCTAATAAAAAGAAGAGTTGAGATTCATTGGAGGAATTTGTTGGGGGGCTTTGGTCTGTGGGGCCTTCAGATCCATCCTGCCCCTTTGTGTTTCTTGTAGGTTTACTTTGTTTTCCCATAATATGGTTCAGGAAATGGAATTTGTCTCTCCTGAATGTGCAGAACTTCTCCCACTGTTATTCCTTTGAGATTGTGTGGTGCTGAATCTCTGGTGCTTATTTGAGCTTGTAAGCTGCCTAGTTCTTCGGCTGTTTATTCTGTGGGGCTCTTACTCTAGTTCACCAGCCCAACTCCAAAGGGGCTAGGGGCTAGGGAGGTGATAGATTCTGTTTCTCTTCTGTTGGGTGAGAAAAGGGAGGATCTGGTCAGAAGAGGGGGAAAGAGGAGGTAGAGGACAGGGACTAATAGAAATTACTGTCAAAATTAAAATTAAGGCTAAAACTTAAGGGTAAAATAATTAACTAAACCAAAAACACATATATAGCATAAGAAAAAGAGAAGGAGAATAGAAAAAGGGAAGAGAATAAAAGAAGAAGGATAGAAAGAAGAAGAAAAATAGAAAAGAAAAAAAAATCCCCTCATGCATACATGTTCCCACACACACATAAAAACACTTGTAGCGAGCCAGGCGCAGTGGCGCACGCTTGTAATCCCAGCAGCTTGGGAGGCAGAGGCATGAGGATTGCAAGTTCAAGACCAGAGGCAGTCTGTGTAACTTAGTGAGACCCTGTCTCAAAAAGTTAAAAAGTGGGCTGAGGGTGCAGCTCAGTGGTCCAGCACTTGTAGAGCATGCAGGTGCAAGGCCCTGGGTTCAACCCCAGTACCAAAACAAAAACAAACAAACAAAAAACCACACTTGTAGCCAGATGCAGTGGCACACGCCTGCAATCCCAGTGGCTCAGGAGGTGGAGGCAGGAGGATCACAAGCTTGAGATCAGAGGAAGTCTGTGTAACTTAGGGAGACCCTGTCTCAAAAAGTAAAAAATATGGGCTGGGGGTGCAGCACAATGGTCCCGCATTTACAAAGCATGCAGGCGCAAGACCCTGGGTTCAACACCCAATGCTGGGACAAAAAAAGAAAAAGAAAAAAGAAAAAAAAAAAAGAAAAATAGCTAATAATTATGAGTGATTAATAAGGGTCAAGCCTGCAGCCATACCACTGTGGCATCTAATCCCATCAGATCTCAGAAGTTAAGCAGGGTCAGACCTGGTTAGTGCTTGGATGGGAGACCACCTGGGAAAACTAGGTGCTGTAGGCTTGGGAGAAGGACCCAGCAACCCACTCCCCCCAAACAATCAGCCATTGAAAACCCTATGAACAGCAGAGAAGCATGACAATAGTGTTTCATCTGTTGTACATAGGGTCGCTAGGAGTTGGATGCTGAATCGATGGCACCAAACAACAACAAGGGTCAAACATCATTTTAAATTTATAGCATATAAGGATATGATTTAGCCCACAAGCCGCCTTATAAGAAAGGTAGTATTAATAACTATTTTATAGAGTAGGAAACTGAAGCACAGAAAGGATTAGCAATTTGCCTAAAATAATTCAAGTAAAAGTAGCAGAACAAAGGATAAAAAGGGCTATGAGTTTTTGGTTAAAATATAAAACTGCTGCCTAATCCAAAAAGACAAAGGCATATCAACTTTCCCCTCTTCTAAATCTGGGAGCCATGTGGTCTTCAGGTATTCCTTGAGGCCCATGGGATGAAGAATCCTTAACCTTGATTTAGTGACTGAAACAATTCTCTTTGGACAAACTATGCACAGCACAAAGTTCATCATCTTTTCAATTGGTCATAAATATAGGATGACACAGCATATTATCACTGCCATTTTATCTTTGCTTGATTAGTGATATGAATTGATTTTTTAATCTGCAGGCTCAAGAGTATAAAAAACTATATTTTATAATTGATAATAATTTCTCTTTCAAGCTATTATTTAAGTCTAATGCAGAAACTTAGTTCAGTCATTGAATTACAAATGCAATGAAATTCAGTAATTTCTTAGTCCTTTAATGTTTAAATCTTATTCCAATTCATGATCTTCAATTTTTTTCTTGTTCCTTTTTTTTTTTTTTCAGACAGTCTCACTAAGTAGCCACAACTGGCCTGGAAGTTACTCTGTAGACCTGGTTGGCTTCAAACTTGCCTAGATTCTCCGGCCTCTGTCTACTGAGTGCTGGGATTATAGGAATGCATTAGCATGCCTGGCTATGAGCCTCACTTTTATGTCTCTGTCTGTCTCTTATTTTTCAGTAGTGGGGGTAGCTGAGCTAAGGGCCCTGTGCAAGCTCACAAGTGCTCTACCACTGAGCTACATTTTCAGGCCCTTGCTTATTTTTGTGAGACAGGGTCTCAGTAAATTGTCCAGGCTGCCTCTTGCCTTGAACTCATGATCCTCCTGCCTCAGCCTCCTGAGTCACTGGGATTATAGCCATATACTCTGTTGTATGGCTACCATTTTGCCTCTTTGTAGGAGTCAACATTATTCTTTGGGGTTTGGAGCAGTTGTGATGTTTGTGAGGATGGGTAAATATTTCTCAATACCCTGCCTTTTCCTAGGCTGACCTCCTGCTCAACAGTGAAATCATCCCTTCTTGTCCATAGGTGTCTCTCTTGGTGATCTATTATGATATCAATCATCCTCATCCATTTTCTGGTGAGACTAACCATGCTGAATCTTCTGATTCAACAGCATCTTCTTCCACTCATAGGACACTTTGCAGGTTACTAGCTGTCTCACTGCAAGCTAATGTTCTTTCATCTGTAACAGAGACACAGAAGTGATCAGATGTTCTGTGGTGCCTTTCTAAGGCCAAAGAAAGGAGAATATCTTCTTCCTACCTTACTTAATCCCCACCACCTCTGCGGGTCTTGGGGAGGGGTCGCATCATTTGTGAGTGTATGTGCATGTGCATGTGCGCGCGCACACATGTGATTCTTATAGGGCTGTAAAAATATTGTTTTGAGTCACACATAGAGGCAAGACTCAGTTCTTCTTTACTCTCACATCTCTAAACTTAATGAAAGAAAGAAGCTTTGCTATCCATAAAAAATGTAAAACACATGGACCAAGTGGTAGGCAGAGCCCCACAGGCACACAACTGAAGCTCCTGAATTTTCTTCCATCTGCACTTCCCAGTTTTACAAGGGCACATCTGCCTGCACTTTTATTCTATATATTTTCTTGTCTTTCAGATTAGAAATCAAGGGTTTTTGCATCTCAGTTCTCTCATTGCACTGTGCTTGGCCAGTGGGAACAGATTTCAGGGACAAGCAAATAAAACGTTGAGTGGGAGGAAATATCACAAGTCTATTTGTACTTTCCATTGTTACTCTCTTGCCGTTGCTTTCCTGTTGCCCTTTGTTACCTCTCATAGCTCTGTGACGGTGGTAAGCCAGGGTGTTTTAATTGCATTTTTCCTTTCAAGAGTCTCTCATAGAAGCTCAGTTCTCTGACTAACCATCCACACAATGACTTTCACTTTTTCATGTGTCTAGAATGATGTAGCTATCATTTACTTTTTCTACGTCAGTCACAAAATTGTGTGAGCCAGCTTTATCTCTTTTCTGTTTTTTATGTATCACTCTCTTTTTCTCTACAGCTATGTCCATTCTTATACACTAATGTTGTTTTGGGAAATATTTACTTCATCAGGCTTGTTTTCAGTTCTATATGGTTCAGATGGATTAATTTGTACTGGGAGGGATGGAACATGGTGTTGATTTTGGTTGACAATTCTGCAATACAAGTAAGTCATACAAAATCAAAGGAACTGCACTAAAGCAAATGAAACAAAATTAAATTGAGGTCAGCCGGCCTCAGCATGGTGGGAGAATGGGGGAGGCTTTAGACATTAGCTCCTCTACTCATGTTCTCCTGCCCATGTCTGCTTATTTTTCTTCTGTTCACCTCCTCTAGAGGGAGTGAGAGTGTCAGTTAGGACAAGGACCGGGTAGGTTTAGAGCAAGAGAAATTGGATCATTTCTATTTACATCATCTCAGCTTTTCACCATTTTCCTCTTACCTTTAGGAGTTCATGGATACCGTCTGGGTGGGAGGAGAATATATGAAAATTCATTTCAAATATTAATTATGTCAAGCACTTGATGTCTTGGCCTAATCCAATAAATTGGAATTAAGGTAGGAAAACAAGACCCTTCTGAAAGATCCACTGAGCTCTGTCCCTGAATCCGTGCATTAAAAAAAAAATTTTTTTTTGAGACAGGATCTCACCATATATCCCAAGCTGGCCTCAAACTCTCAATCCTTCTGTGTCAGCCTCCAGAGCGCTGGTATTATAGGGATGTGCTGCCACACCTGGCACATTTGCTGTTTTCAGAAAAACGTATGTCTGCCCACCAATGTCTGAGAGACAGTGATGACTTCAGTTTCTACTTGCCCTTCTTTACTCTCACATCTCTAAACTTAATGAAAGAAAGAAGCTTTGCTATCCATCAAAAATGTAAAACATATGGACCAAGTGGTAGGCAGAGCCCCACAGGCGGACAACTGAAGCTCCTGAATTTTCTTCCATCTGCACTTCCCAGTTTTACAAGGGCACATCTGCCTGCACTTTTATTCTATATATTTTTTTGTCTTTCAGATTAGAAATCAAGGGTTTTTGCGTCTCAGTTCTCTCACTGCACTGTGCAACGAGAGAGCAACAAGAGAGGCACACAGTTATGTGCCTGCCTGTCACTGCAGAATCTAAACTGACATGTGGCTGGCAAAGCAACCTAGGAAATACAGTGTCCTTGCTTCCTTCCCTTATAGTTGAAGGCATTTTTAGAAGAGCAGACCTGGTGCTAGGAACCAATAGACAATATGTGGGGGTGCATCTCTGTTTCTAGCTTTCTCACTGTTACACAGGGTACCTGTACTCCCTATTATGAAACATGATTACATCATTTCCTTTTTTCTCTTTTTCTTTTTCCATCCATCCCCATCATCTTTTTTATGCATTCTCATTTTTCATGGTTCAGGACTTCAATTTTTTCCTGTCAGTTTCTCATAATCATGCTACATTCATTTATTTTTATCTTTTTTTCCTTTATTGATAAATGGTGGTGGGGTACAGAGTAATAAGCACAGCAGGAAGATGGAAAAAAAGAAAAAAAAAAAAGAAAAAAGTACTGACGTAGCTTCTGTCTGTGGCCTCTAATACTGGAGTCTGATAGTTGGAGGAGGTTGAAGTTGAAGAAGGAGTCTTTTTTTTATTTGACCACAGCTCAGAATTGACAGTTTTTGGAGTTCCCCTTGAGAGATAGAGTCATTGCCTCTCCCTGGGGGTTGGAAGTGGCACCTGCCCACCTTTCCTGAGCCTCCTACTGCCTGAAATTTTCAATGTGTCTGCATCCAGCCTTTCTCCTCATTGTAACTGCCTTCCCCAGCTGTGATGCACACTGGAGTTGTGGCAGGTTACCTCCAGGCTCTCCTCTGGTGATTATGCTTTGTTTTCAGGCTCTCCCAAGGTAGCTCAGTCTCACAGAATAGGTTCCCTCCCAAAATGGCACGTGGTTATGGCTCTCCAAGATATAGAGCATGATAAAATGAATCTCTTTCTCCAGTACTGCCCCTCCCCCATCAGGAAGAATCACTGTCTCACCAAATTTCCCAAAGAGTCTAGGGGCTTCAAGTGGGCATATCCTGTGGGACTGCCAGTCTGATGGCCAGGGCTGTCTGGTTTACTCTTTGGATGATGGCTCTGGTTCCTCTTACCTTTGGGGAGCTGTGGCTGGAGATGTGTCCTGCTCATGTCTTTTTGCTTCTCAGTCCCATTCTTTACCCTGAGACCATCCCATGATCTCCTCTGTGGTTTCTGTGCTTTTCTAGACCTCCTCTCTTTGGACTGGAGTACACTTCTTCCGATTCTGACTTCTTTGTTTTACCATGTCACATGGAGGCTGCCATCTTACACTAGAAGTCTTGTATATCTAGTTTTCACAGCACCAATTATCAAAGAGACTTTCCTTTCTCTAATGTATGTTCTTGCTGTCTTTGTTAAAGTTCAGTTGGCTACTATAAACATGTGGATTTATTTCTGGGTTTTCTATTCCATTTGATGGGTTTATGTGTCTATCATCATACCAGCATCATGTTGCTTTGGTTACTATTGCTTTACACTTTTATTTTTTGGGACAGTGTCTCACTATGTAGCCCAGGTTGGCCTCAAAATTTGTGATTGTTTTGCCTTGGCCTCTGTATTATGTTTTGAAGTCAGATATTGTAATGAAGTCTTAACAAATTTAAGAAGACTGAAATCATATTGAATATCTTTACTGACTACAGGGTCATAAAACTAGAAATCAATAACAAGTACTTTTGTAAAATTCACAAAGATGTGAAAATTAAGCAATATGCTACTGAACAACCAATGACTTGAAGAAACAACTAAAAAGAAATTACAAAATGTCTTGAGACAAATGAAAATGGAAACATAACACACCAAAAGTTATGTGAGGCAGCAAAACAGCTCTGAGAGAAAAGTTTTTAGCTATAAATGCCTACATGCAAAAGAAGAAAGACCTCAAACAAGCAACTTAATATTACATCTCAAGGAACTAGAAAAAGAAGAACAAACTCAATCCAAGCTCCACAGGAGGTTGGAGCAGAAATTAAAGAAAAAACCCAAAAACATAATTTAGAAAAGCAATAGAAAAAAAGAAACTAAATATTTAGTTTTTAAAAAGAAAATAAAAATGAGAAACCATTAGGTTAACTAAAGGACAAAGGAGAGAAGATTCAAATAAAATCAGAGATGAAAGAGGAGCACTTATACCACAGGAAAACAAAGGATCATAAAAGACTTGTAGAAACAATTATACACCAACAAGTTGGATAGCCAAAAGAAATGAACTAATTTCTAGATATGCAACATACTAAACATAAATCAGGAAGAAATAAAAAAATGTGAACTGGCCAAAAATGAGTGAGAAAATTAAATCAGTAATAAAAAGCCTCACATCAAAGAAAATTTCAGGATCGGATGGCTTTACTACTGAATTATACAAATATTTAAAGAATTAATACTAATTCTCTCAAATTCTTCCAAAATATTAAAGACCACAAATACTTCCAAACTCATTTCATTATCCTGGTACCAAAGCCAGACAAGAATGTTAAAAGTGAAAAGAAAACTACAAGCCATATTTCCTTATGAACATAGGTGCAAAAACACTAATAAAAATGAAATTCAACAACTCATTAAAAGGATCATTTACCTTGATCAAGTGAGGTTTATTCTAAGGATACAAGGATAGTTCAACATATGCAAATCAATAAATGTGACAAGCAACAGTGACAGAATGAAAAACGAAAAACATCATCATCTCAGGAGATGCAGAAAAAGCATTTGATAAAATTCAACATTTTTTCATGACAAAACTTCTCAACAAATGAGTCATAGAAGGAATATACTTCAATACCATAAAGGCTATGTATGAAAGGTCCTCAACTAATGTCATAAACAGTGGTGAAAATTTAAAAGCTTTTCCTATAAGATCAGGACCAAGACAAGGATATCTATCTCTTCTATTCAACATAGCACTGGAAATCTTAGCCAGAGCAAACAGGCAAGAAAAGAATAAAAGGCATCCAAATAGGAAAGAAAGTAGTTAAATCATCTTTGTTTGCTGATGACATAATCTTAAATACATTGACGTTAGGTGCCATTGAGTTGTGTCTGACTCATAGTGACCCTACATACAATAGGGGAAAAACTATTGCCAGTGCTTCTCTACTATTCATAGGGTTTTCAATGGTGGATTGATTTTTGGGAGTGGGTTGCTGGGTTCTTCTCCCAAGCCTACAGTATCTGATGTTCCCAGGTGGTCTCCCATCCAAACACTAACCAGGCCCGACCCTGCTTAGCTTCTAAGATCTCATGGGATCAGATGCTACAGTGCTATGGCTGCGGACAATCTTATACATAGGGTATACTAAATGCTGCACCAAAAATGTTTGAACTTATTAACAAATTCAATAAAGTTACAGGATACAAAATCAGCATGCAAAACCATTAACATTATTACACACTAATAAGAAACTATCCAAAATGGAAATTAAGGAAACAATCCTATTTAAAATATCTACAAAAGTACTTAGAGGTAAACTTAACAAAGGAGGTGAAAGATCTGTATATACTGAAAACTTTAACACATTAATGGAGGAAATTGAAGATGACACAGATAAAAAGAAATTTCATGTTCATGGATTAGAAAAAAATATATATATATATTTGTACAGGGTATTATGCTTGCATGCTTTGCAAGTGCTGTACCACTGAGCTGCACCCCTAGCCCATTTTTTTTACTTTTTGAGACAGGGTCTTGCTAAATTACTCAGACTGCCTCTGGTCTCGAACTTGGGATTCTCCTACCTCTGCCTCTCAAATCGCTGGGATTACAGGCATGCCATCACTGCACCCAACTCAGAAGTAATATTGTTACAATGTTTGTATTACCCAAAGTGATCTACAGACAATGAATTTTTTTTGTGTGTGGTGCTGGGAGTTTGAACTCAGAGCTTTTTACACGCTAGGCAAGTGCTCTTTTTGTTTTCTATTATGAGAGACAGTCTCACTAAATTGCACAGCTATCTCTGGCCTTGAATTCATGATCCTCTTTTTTTGTTGTCTCTGTGGTACTGGGGAGCTAAACACAGGGCCTTGCACGTACTTTGAAGGTGATCTACCTCTGAGCTGCACCCCTAACCCCATTTTTAATTTTTATTTTTAGACAGAGTTTCACTAAATTACACAGGTTTCTTCTGGCCTCAAATTTGCAATCCTCTTGCTTCTGTCTCTCAAGTGTCTGGGATTACTGGCATGCACCACCATGCCAGGCCTCATGGTCCTCTTGCCTCAACCTCTTGAATAGCTGGGATTACAGATGTGTACCACAGCATCTGGCTCTATATGATTTTTTAATGTAAGTCCTCATGGTTATAAAATTATCCCTTAGAACTACCTTTACAGTAACCCAAATGTTGTGGTAAGTTATGTTTTTGTTTTCTTTTGATTTTTAGGAATATTTAAGTCTTCTCCTTGATTTTTTTCGATGACTCACTGTTCATTTAAGAGTGTATTGTTCACTCTCTATACGTTTGTATAGTTTCTGGAGGTTGTCTTGCCATTGACTTCTAGTTTTATTCCATTATGATCTGATAAAGTATAAGACGTTTTTTGATTTTCTGTAATTGTTAGGACTTGCTTAATAGCATAAAATGTGATCATTTTGGAGAAACTTCCATGGGTTGCCGAGAAGAATGTATATTCCACAGCAGTAGATGTCTGTTAAGTCCATTTGATCTGTGGTGTAATTTAACTCTAAAAGTTTCTTTGTTGATGTTTTGCCTATATGATCCATCTATTATTCAGAATGGAGTAATGAAGTCACCTCTATTTTTGTATCTGGATCTATTAGTTCCTTTATGAATAGGAGTATTTGTTTCACAAAATTGTATACACTAATGTTAGGTATATATGTATTTACAATCCTAATGTTTTTTTTATTAGAAATTTTTAATGTACATCATAATGTGATTCATTTTGACATGGTTTTCATTGTGACAATTTGCATATATGCAATTTGATAAACATTATTCATATAGGTTACCCCTTACCCTCCTCTATGTTTCCCCCCTCCCCCCTTCCCTTCTAAGTTTCCCATCCAAGTCTTCTCTATCTTTTACTATGT
>VMDO01042499.1:0-10509 GCA_007922755.1 Pedetes capensis | reverse complement strand
ATCGATTTCTGCTTAGTGTTGCATGAGTTTATTAACAAAACACTATCACAAATAGGTTATTGCTCACAAACGAATGTCCCTGAAAACCTCTGAAAGTTTAACTTTTTAATATTCTGATTAATATATTGTAAATTTCAGCCTGTTTCTTGTACTTAACTTTTATAACATTAATCCATAAAACTGCTTTCTACCTTACCTTATCAAATGAAATGTTATTTTGTGGACCAGAAGTCAACAGGAAAATGTAACTTTCTTGAAAGTTTTTAAAGCACCACTAAAAGTAATTGTCCACTTGTCCTTATATTTTTTGACCAGAAGAGTCTGTAACTCACTGGAGCCTTGTATTTTACTGCCAAAAACAATTAAAAGTGGGCATCTGCAGAAACCAATAAAAAAAGCTAAGAAAATTAGAAGAGACACCACAGTGCCTGCATTTAATATCGCAAAATCAAAAGACATACTGAAGAAGACAAAAGGGACAGAGCTGTCCATACCACCACTCTCCCAATTCCAAGCATGTCAATAAGGAGAAAATTATCTCTGACTTAGGGGATACACAAAGAATTATGTTCAAACTTAAGACTTGAAACATACTGCTGGACCAACCACAGTGAAATACCATGCTAGGCTAAACCCCATGACCCCTACTGCCAACCCAACACCCACAGGCTCCTCCAACATCAAGCAGGGAGCAGGACTCTATGCACTGAGGAACAGAGCATAAAAGGTAGCACAGGGCATCGTCTTGGAGCCAAATGCCAGGTCTGCTATGGTGAAAACAAGCACACAGTAAAGACTAAATGGTCTATACACAGGCCAGAGATCACATAGAAAGACTATAGACTGACTTAAGTATTAGGCAGAAAAGTGTATGCTGGTAAGACAGGCCTAAACTTAGCCATTTCTGTTCCAGCCTTGGAATCAGCTTAGGGTACATCATCTCTCTCCAGAGACTGTGAATGTCACTGAGTGTATGTTACTCCAGTGCAACTCTAATTATCACCAGCCTTGCTGGCCAAGGGACTGTTTTAAATACCCATACCCTAACATTGGACAAGAGAGCACTCACCAGGGAAGTGATCACAGATAGGCCTATAAGCTGTACCAGTACCAGGCAGAGACCTGCACCCCAGTGATTCTAATTTGTGACTTGGTCTCCATTACTACTAGCTATGGTGTGAGGCTCAATGCAGTGCTCACACTATGCAGTTCCTTTTGGTTATGAGATTCAGATATGACCCAATTTAGCATCAGCCAAGATGGCAAATGGGGTTTAGCTCAGTTGGTAGAGCGCTGCACTGCAGTCTCTGAGGTCCTGAGTTCAATTCCCAGCACCACAAAAATGGAAGCGAGACCTGGAATCCACTCCCAAGGCACTGAGGCAATCTCAAAGGCAGTTAGCCATTGAAAACCCTGTGAGGGTTGCTATGAGTCAGATACCGACTAGACGGCACCTAACAACAACAACAAAGATGGCCAAGAGACTGCTTTAACCAGTACTAACACAACTTCAATGTGTAAGAGCACCATTTGCTGAGGATAGGACAGAGTATTACACCTAAGACTTTGACCTGGAACTCAGTGCTATGTTTGGGAAGACTAACCACTGGACATATCCTAACAACTTCCATTTCCCAGGCCTGACTGTGGAAAGAGCCTCTGGAACAGCTCCTATGCTAGAATACAAGAATCTCAAGTTCATAGGACTTCTATTCGATCTATTATCACCTGTAGCTGATAACACTTGTCTTAGGCCAATGAGTCTATTCTTCTATTCCATCTACCATCACCTGTACCTGATAACACTGGTCTTAGGCCAATGAGTCCATTTCGGCCATTGGTTGTGCGTAAAAGTGTGAGCCATACTCCCACACAATTTTGTTCTGTAATTGGTATTCTTGGGGCTCAGGGTGTGACCACCTTTGGTTGTCTTGGTGACAATAGATGTAACAGGAGACTGGGGCTGGTACAGGCACAGGAATTCTGCACAAATCTCAGCTGAGACCTACAGTATTTGATCAAAGGCCAGTAAATGGAGATAAGGACTCCATGTCTAACCTGGTCATAGGGAGAAACCTATGGAGCAGAGTATTCTCTATAGGTACACTGTTCCTTTCTGAACAATATAATAATCATGGATTTGTGACAAGCCTGGACTTGAATTGGCCTCTAACACTGAAACAGTGACAACATGTTAACAGCAGACTTCTGGCAAATCTGGACTTGGGCATCATTTAGTGCTAAAATAATGGGAATGACTGTAATTTTGTTGTTGTTAGGTATCATTGAGTCAGATCTTATGCACAGTGACCCTATGTACAACAGGATGAAACACTACTCAACATTGTGTTGTGCACACAATATTTTTATTTTTGAGTCCATTTTTGCAGCCACTGTGTTTCTTCTTATTTGGAGTCATGTCGCATCAGCAGAAGGAGATACCAGGGACTTTACTCCATTCCTGTCATTAAGGCCAACTCTACTTTGAGGAGAAAACTCTTGTCCAGTCATTTCTTGAATGCCTTCTAGCCTGTGGAGCTCATTTTATGGCACTCTATTTGACAGTGTTTCTCTGTTAGTCATAGGGTTTTCAGTACCAAATTGCTTTGAGAGTGGGCTGCTGAGTCCTTATCCCTAGTATGTATTAGTCTGGAAGCTCACATGAAACCTATCCACCATGAGTGGCTCTGCTAGAATCTGAAATATTGGTGGCATAACTTTCATCATCACAGAGACATGCAAGCTTCCACTGCACAAGCTGAAAGTCATGTGGGGGTGAAAATTGTTTAAGATAATTAGCTTGCACAGAATTTCTAGAAAGATAGGCATGAACACACAGAAAATAAACCAAATTAGGAAGATTATAATAAATGCCCAGATGATGGAACATGCCAGTAAGCATCAAGAGTTTTCAGGATGCAACATGGAAAAAGCCAATGCTGTATTACTCTGCACCCCATCATCATTTACTAATAAAGGAAAAAAGAGTTTTCAGGGAACTATGACCTCACTTATTACATAGCACAACTTGTAAGAAACTGAGGAGATGGCAGTAGTATAAGAGAACTCTCAGATAACAAATATAAAACAGCTGTCTTGAAGAAATTCAATGAGATTTAAGAGAACACAGATAAATATTGCAATGCTCTAACAGAGAATCTTAACAAAGAGACAGAAACAATTAAAAAATCAAATGGAAATTCTTGAGATAAAAATCCACTCAGCCAAATTAAAACCTGATAGAAAGCATCAATAGCAGAATAGATCAAATAGTAGAATTGGTGAGCTCAAAGACATGCTATTTTGAAACAAATAGCTAGAGCAGAAAAAAATGTGAAATGAAGAGAAATGAAGAAAATTTCCAGAAAATTTGTAACTATAATAAAAAAACAAGTATGTGGGTTATTGGGACTCTAGAAGGACTTGACAATGCCAACAAGTTAGAAAATTTGTTCAAAAAATAATAACAGGAAACATTCCAAACATAGAAAGTATATGAATATTCAGATACAGGAACACCAAAGATCATCAGTAAAATTTAACTCAACAAAGTCCAGCCCTAGACATACTATAATAAAACTCACACATAAATAAAAGCTTCTCAACTTTGCAAGAGAAAAGGCATTGCATATAAGGATATGCTAATTCCTATGACAGCAGACTTCCCAACAGGAAATTTCTAGGGCATAAGAGAATAGCATAAAATTTTCATAATAATGAAATATGGCTGAGGGTTTGCTCAGTTGGTAGCGTGCTTACTCTACATGCTCAGAGGCCCTAGGTTTGATACCCAGCACCACGAAATTGGAGAAGGACCTGTCAGCCCACTCCCAAAATAATCTCAAAAGAATAAGATGTTGAAAACCCTATGAGTTACAGAGAGCAACTGATATAGTGCTGAGCATGACAGTGTCAGAGAGTGTCTTGTTCTGTCATACATTGGGTCACTATGTGAAAGTTTTAACTTGAGGACACCTAACAACAACAAACAACAACAACAACAAATAAGAGGAAATTGTTTCTCCAATAGAGAACATTTTTTATGACTTGAATCTAAGATGTTCCCAAAAGGTCATGTGTTTAAGCATTTGATCTCCAGGTGGTTGAACTGTTTGTGAAAATATGTATCTTTGAGAGGTATATTCTAGCTTTACGGAATTGAGTCCTTGGGAAGAGGTTTTCAGAAGTTGTATTGACACTCATTTCTTCACCTACCATGATGAGAGGTTTTCTGATAGAGCTTGCTGCTACCAACTCTACTGCTAGCTGCTCTGCTATGATTCCTACCATTATGGATTGATATCCTCTAAACACAACTCCCAATAAATCATTACACTAATAAGTTTGTTTTGATCAATTTCTCTACCACAATGAAGAATAAGCTGAAAAACACAGAAAAATTGGTACCCAAGAGTGGGATCATTGCTGTGCAGATGCCACACCATGTGGTTCTTAGGCCTTTGGAACTTGTTTATGCAAGGAATTAGGAATAGGTTTTAGATACAGATGAGAAACATACTTGAACGCTGCAAGCAGAACTTAAGGGGTAATTATAGTGAGAATTCAGAAGACCAGAGGCTGAAACCAATGTGAATAGTAAAGCAAAGGCTCACAGGGTTTCAGAGGAAAATGAGGACTCTATTAGCATTGCACTAGAGGCCATTCATGTTACATTCTTGTAAAGATCTTGTCTGCAGTCTACCCATATCTAAAGATATGAGTGATGTTGAATTTAAAATTAATGAACTAGGCAAAGGAAATTATATGTGGTAAAATATTGAGGGTATGGCATAGTTGTTGCTTAATGCTTTTAGATGGACTTATGATAAAAAAGGGAAAAGAGAAAAGTTTGAAAAACGTACAATTTAAATAGAAAAAAGTTGTGGCAGGTAGGGTAAGTTTGAGGTTGCTACACACAGGGTAGGTTCAGACAATGAGGCAATAATTGTTAAAGAGGTAATACATGATAAAGAAAGGCTGAGAACTTTGTGCCAGGATAATGAAGATGTCTTGGAGGAACAGAAGGATTCAGTAAGGCTCCTCTCATATAAGGCTGCTGGGTATTAAATGGCAAGTCCTTTTAAAAGGCTTACCTTTGAAAAAAGATTGGCTGAAAAGTGAGTGTCTCTGATATGCCTTGCTGCAATGTGGCCACAGAGGGAATTAGATTCTCCACATGGGTACACGGAGACTACTGCAGCCATGTTCCAAAAGGGCTCAGCTACCAGTCAAGCTGGAATCAAATCTTGGCCTTGCCCACATGGTGCTGGTTTTGCAGGCATGAATAATGTAAGAGCCGGGCATGGTGGCGCATGCCTGTAATCCTAGCGGCTCAGGAGGTGGAGGCAGGAGAATCACAAGTTCGAGACCAGATGCAGTCTGCGTAACTTAGCGAGACCCTGTCTCAAAAAAAAAGAAGTAAAAATAAAAAAATGGGCTGGGGGCGCAGCTCAGTGGTCCAGCACTTGTAAAGCATGCAGGCCCGAGGCCCTGGGTTCAACCCCCCGTACCATACACACACACACACACACACAAAATAATAATAATAATAATAATAATAATAATAATAATAATAATGTAAGAGATAAGGAGTTATGGAGGCTGCCACTTAGTTTCCTGTATGCAGGATACAAGGCTAGGCAGTTTGCTCCATGGTCAAATTCCCTGTGGAGAGCCAATAGAGGTCTGGTGCATGAAGCACTGAAGGAGGAGCCTAACCTGCAATGGAAACCCTAGGATGTTGGAGATTCCAGTACCATGAAACATCTGCCAAGGAAAGATGCCAGTAATGAGTAGAACATATCTAAGAGCACTGTGTGTGTTAGGAATGGCAAGGCCATAGGGCAAAGCATAGATGATGCTAGATGATGTCACCTGTGACAGGAACCTGACATGCAGCCAGAAAATTTCTTTACCCAATGGGATATATGTATTTCAATGGACTGAATATTCCTCTCTTTGTCCCCTATTACTCTACTTTGGAATGGGAAGGCTTACTCTGTGTCATTGCATATTGGAATTACGTAACCTATTTTTTTTTTCAGGGGCTCACAGTTAGGTTTGCCTTGAGTCTCCGTGGAGACTTTGGACTTGTGCTTTTGAGCATGGTTAAGACTGCTTGATAAGACATTGAGGATTCTTTTTTTTTTTTTTTTTTTTTTTTTTTTTTGGTATTGGGGGTTGAACCCAGGGCCTCATGTCTGCATGCTTTGCAAGTGCTGGACCACTGAGCTGTGCCTGCAGCCCATTGTTTTACTTTTTGAGACAGGGCTTGCTAAATTATGCAGACTGCATCTGGTCTCAAACTTGCAATCCTCCTGCCTCGGCCTCCCAAGCTGCTGGGATTACAGGTATGTGCTATCGCACCCGGCTACATTGAGAATTCTTGAAGTTGAACTGAATGCCTTTTGCACTACAAGGTAGACATGGACATTTGGGGTTCAGTGACAGGGTGTTATGATTTGAATCTATAATGTCCCCTGAAGGTCATGTGCTTGACCATTTTGTCCCCAGGTAGAGGTGCTATTTGTGGAGGTTATGGAACTTTGGGAGGTTGTTTCTAGCTTTTTGGGAGTGATACCCTAGTGGAAAACCTTTGGAAATTGTTCCCAAAACTCCAGTTTCAGTCACATCCTACTCCTGACCATCCATGATATCATGTTCTCTCCTTGAGGCCACTGATGCCTACCTCACCACTGGATGCTCTGCCATGCCTCCCACCATTATGTATTGACATCCTTTAATCATGAACTCCCAATACACCATTCCTGCCATAAGGTTGTTTCAAGGAGGTTCTCTGACACAGAAACCCATGAGCTAACACAATACTGTCTTAGAAAAGACATCCTTTAATAATGAGGGAGGTATAAAGACTTTTAGAGATGAACAATAGCTGAAAGAATATATCTCAATCAGACTCATGCTATAGAAAATGCCTTAAACTGCAAGGAAGAGACATTAATGATTAAGAAGAAAATAAAACAAGGTACAAAACTTACTGGTAAGACAAATTATAAAAATAAATTCAGATTGCTCTGGTATTATAAACATGGTATGTAGGCCACTCATATTTTTCATGAGGACAAAAATCTAGTAATATCAATAATAATTACATTTATCTGATGAACAATAGGCGGAAAATTCAGGATCACCTATGGTATACAAGGTTCAGCTGAGCTTCCAGACTAAAGAGAAGGACAGGGAAGCCTATTACCAAAGCAAATAGCCACTAAAAACTATGAATAGTAGAGAAAATAAGGGTAAGACATACTGCCAGAAAATGAGCCCCGAGGTTGGAAGGCACTCAAAAGATAACTGGGGAAGAGTTGCCTCCTCAAATTAGAGTGGACCTTTGTAACAAGAATGGAGTAAAGCCCCAGGGACATCCATTTGCCCATATGTCATGACTTAAAATGAGAAGGGACAACATAAGCATTCATTGAAAATTGGAACATGAAATGTATGTAGTATGAATTTAGGAAAATTGGAAGGCTTTGAAAGTGAAATGGAGTGTGTAAATATTAATGATCAAGGCATCAGTGAGCTAAAATGGAATGGCATTGGCCGTATTGAATCAGATATTCATATGGTGTACTCTGCTGGGAATGACAACTTAAACAGTTATGGGATTACATTCCTCATCAAAAAGTTATCTCAAGATCTGTCCTTAAGAATAATGATAGAATAATATCCATATGCTACAAGGAAGACCAGTTAATATAAATATTATTCAAATTTACACACTGACCACTAAGGCCACAAATAAAGGAAGATTACAGCTTCTGTAATGTGAAACTGATCAAACATGCAATCAGGATGCACTGATAATTACTGGTGACTGGGATACAAAAGTTGGAAACAAAGAAGTAAGCTCAGTGGTGGGAAAACATGGTCTTGGTGAAAGAAGTGCTGGAGATCACAATATAATTTTGTCAGACCAATGACCTTATCATTGCAAATATATTTTCACCAACATAAATGGTGACTATACACATGGAATTCACCAAATGGAATGCACAGGAAAGAAGTTGACTACATGTGTGGAAGAGATGATGGAAAACCTCAATATCAAAAATCAAACCAAGACCAGATGATATTTGTGGATAAGACCATCAATTGCTCATATGCAGGTTCAAACTGAAGCTGAAGAAAATTAGAGCAAGTGTACAAAGGCCAAGGTATGAACTTCAGTATATTCCACCTGAGTTTACAGACCATCTCTAGAACAGATTTGATGCATTAGACACTAATGGGCAAAGACTAGACGAGCTGTGGCATTGCATCAAAGACAACTTTCATGAGAAAAGCAAAAGGTTATTAAAAACACAGGAAAAAAGAAAAGACCAAATTACATGTCAGAAGAGACTCTAAAACTTGCCCTTGAATGTTGAGTAGCTAAAGTAAAAGGAAGACATGACAAAGTTAAAGACTTAAACAGGGGATTTCAAAGGGAAGCTAGAGAAAATAAAGTCAAATATTATAATGACATATGTAAAGAGCTGGATATAGAAAATGAAAAGGGAAGATCACACTCTGTTTTTCTCAAGCTTAAAGAATTGAAGAAAAAATTCAAGCCTTGAGTGGCAATAGTGAAAGTTTCTACAGGGAAAATATTAAATGATGTAGGAAACGTCAAAACAAGATGGAAGGAATACACAGAGTCATTACCCGCAAAAGAATTGGTGAATGATCAACCATTTCAAGAGTTTTCAAATGATCAGGAACCAATGGTAATAAAGAAAGAAGTGGAAACTACCTAAAAGGCACTGGAGAAAAACAAATCTTCAAGAATTGATGGAATGTCGATTGAGATTTTTAAGCAAACAGATGTAGCACTCCAGGTGCTTACCTGTTGATTACAAGAGATTTGTAAAACAGCTCCCTGGCCAAATGAATGGAATAGATCCATATTTGTGCCTATTTCCAGGAAAGGGGATCTAACTGAATGAGGAAATTATTAAATAATCAGATATCATCAATATCTTATACAAGTACATTTCTGCTAAAGAGCATTCAAAAGTGAAAAAAGCAGTATATTAACAGGGAACTACTGGAAAATCAAGTGGCATTCAGAAGAGGGTGTGGAATCTGGGACACCATTGCTGATTTCAGGTGAATATTAGTCAAAAGCAGAAAATACCAAAAAGATGTCTATGTATATTTCAGTGACTATGCAAAGGCATTTGACTTTGGGGATCACAAAAGGTTATGGACAACATTGGGAAGACTGGGAATAGTAGAGCACTTAATTGTATTCATGAGGAATCTGTGAAAGGACCAGTAGGCAGTTGTTCAAATAGAACAAGGAAACACTGCCTGGTTTAAGTAAGGAAGGGTATGTATCCAAGGGTGTTTATCCTTTCACCATACCTCTTCAAACTCTATGCTGTGCAAATAGTCCAAGAAACTGGACTTTATGAAGAAGAATATGCTATCAGGATGGGAGGAAGACTCATTAAAAATTTGCATTATGAAGATGACAAAATTTTTTTTGTTGAAAGTGAAGATAATTTGAAACACTAACTGATGAAGATCAAAGAACACAGCCTTCAGTACAGACTGTACCTCAACATCAAAAACGCAAAAATCCATACAACTGGGTCAGTAAGAAACTTCATGATAAATAGAGAAAAGATTGAGGTTGTCCAAGATTTCACTTTACTTGGTTTTATAATCAACACTTACAGAAGCAGCAGTCAATAAATCAAAAGACACACTGCACTGGGGAAAACTGTTGTGAAGACTTAAGTGTTAAAATGTAAAGATGTCACATTGAAGATGAAGGTGCCCCTTACTCATGCCGTAGTATTTTCAGTCACATCATATGCTTGTAAAAGCTGTACAGTGAATAAGGGAAACAGGAGATGCTTTTGAATTATGATGCTGGAGATGAATATTTAATATACCATGGACTGCCAAAAGGACCAACATGTCTGTCCTGGAAGAAGTGTAACTAGAGTGGTCCCTGGAAACAAGGATGGCTAGATTTCATCTTATGTAATTTGAAAATGTCAGGCGGGACCAATTCCTGATGAAGTACATGCTTTTGGGGGAAAGTGCTAGGTCAAGAAAAAAAAGGAAGACCCTTTACTAGATGGATTGACACAGTGCCTACAGCAATGGGCTTAAACATAAAAAAGACAATGTGCTTGGCACAATATTGAGGAATGTTTCATTCTGTTTTGCATGTCATCACTATGAGTTGGACCTAACTTGAGGGCACCTAACAACAATAAGCATAGGCCATAAGGAGATATGTAAAATGGTGTATCAAATACTCAGAATTTGGGAAAGAATGAAACACAATTGAAGAAATGCCATACTAAAGTAGCTTCCTTTATTTCTACTTTTGTTTGTGTCTACTCTTATATTTATGATAACATTAATTTGAACTTATTTTAAAATAGTTTACAATAACCAAATATACTTTTGTTACCTTCAGAGTAGCCACAGTCCAAAATCTTGTAGTAGACAAACCAAAAATAATGAGAAAGAAATCAATACACCCTA
>VMDO01042498.1:0-10656 GCA_007922755.1 Pedetes capensis | reverse complement strand
AAAGGCAGAGCCATGCACGATAACAACCAAGAAATGGTCCAACACCAAGTAGAGTCTTCACATTACTGCTTCAAAAAATATGCAGTAACTTGACCATGGAAATATCCTTTTGTTTTCTCTCCACAAAGAGAAGTCCACTTATCTTCATTTCTGGAGTAATAAAATGGCTCCGGGGAGAGTTAAAATAAAATTCCCTGGTGGACCCTGTTTGGTTATGAGATGCTCTTATTGATAAAAAAATTTTGTATAATATTTGAAGGCATTATTTATATCATTTTTTATAGATAACTCCACAAAATTAACTCAGACCTATTAAGAAGCCCTACAAGTTAAACAGTTATACCTAACATTTGCCTACTAATTTATGATTTCCTAAGTATCATCCCTTTTTATAACAACTCTCTGACAGTTGGATGAGCAATAACACCAATTTCTAAACTACTAGTCATAACATGTAAGTGACTTGTTCAAAGTCACAAAGACATCAAGATTATAGACTAGTTCTTTCCTGTGCCAGGTTTCATGTTCCTTGCCTTTATATCAACTTACAATTTACAAACTGCCTAATGACCAAAGGGTTCAGCAAGTGGGCTGTTTCTCCAGTTCTGAAACATTCCCGCAGCATCTTCCACAGAGTTTAGACAGTAAAGATTTTCAATGCATGTTTCCCGAACAACCACTTTTTGTTGAAATCAGGGGCTTTTGTTTCATATTCTTATAACATTTCTCAGAAGAATCACTTCACCTCCCTCTTAGGAGAGGTCTACAAAGGTGATCAGCCTGTTTGTGCAAAGGAGGAAGAAACTCTAAGATTATTTCATTAAATTGTAAACTGATGGGAAGAGACCCTGTCTCAAAACAAAAACAAAAACAAAAAGCAAAGTCTGAAATATAAATTCACTCTTACTGCTTCTATGCAACATTGTAGTGGGGCTTTTGAGGAAGAAATAATGGAAGGCTTACAGATTATAAAGGAATAAATAAAACTATTCTTGTTAATGATAATGATATATAGGAAATGCAAAAGAATCCTCTAAAAAACTACTAGAACTAATAAATGAATTCAGCAAGGATTCGGGTTATGAGATCAATATATAAGCATCAAATATACTTCCTTGAATAATGTGAAAAAAAACTGAAGTAACAATTCCATTTATTATAGGATCAAGAAGAATAAAGCACTTGGGAATAAATTTAATGAAAGAAATGCAAACTATAAACCATTGTTGAAAACTTTAAAGATGTAGATAAATGGAAAGACAACTCTTATTGATTAAAAGGCTTAATATTCTTAAGAGGGCAGTTTTCCACATTAAATCTGTGATCTATAGATTTAATTCAGTGCATAGTAAAATCCCAACTGCCATTTTTTAGAAATGGAAAGTTTATTTAAAATTCAAAAGGAACTACAAGGAACCCAAGGAGCCAAAACAACCTTGAAAAAAAATGAGGTTGGATATCTCATATTTTCTGGTTTCAAAACTTACTACAAAGTGACAGTAATCAAAACAATATGGTACTGGCATGAGGATAGACATATAGACTAATGGAACAGAATTGAGGGTCCAGAAATAAATTCATTGTTTTTGTTGTTGTTTTTGTTTTGCTGGAGTACCAAGACAATTTAATGAGAAGCAATATTTATTTTAACAAATGATGCTGAAACAACTGGATATGCATATGTGAAAAAATGAAGTTGAACTCTATGTAGCACACACAAAAATTAATTCAAATGAGTCACAGATCTTCACGTAACTGCTAAAATCTTCATGCCACTAGTTTAGGTGAAACCTTCCTAATTATAATATCAAATTCACAAGTAAAGGGGAAAAAAATAAAGTGGACTATAAATAAAAAACTTGACTTTAAATAGTGCCACTAACAGGGTGGCTAGGCAATCCAAAGAATGAAAGAAAATATTTGTAAATCACAATTTTTTTTTCCGTACTGGAGGTTGAACCCAGGGCCTCACACTTGCATGCTCTGCAAGTGCTGGGCCACTGAGCTGCACCTCCAGCCCATTTTTTTACTTTTTGAGACAGGGTCTCGCTAAATTATGCAGACTGTTTCTAATCTCGAATTTGCAATCCTCCTGCCTCCGCCTCCCAAGCCGCTGGGATTACAGGCATGCGCCACAGTGCCCAGCCAATCACAATATTTAATAAGAACATCTCTAGTCTGTATACAGAACTCTAATATTTACTATTAAACAAATAATGCAAGTAAAAATGGACAATGGACCTGAATAGATACTTCTCCAAAGAAGTTATAAAAATGATCGCTAAGCATATGAAAAGATATTCAACATCATTAATTATTAGGAAAAGGCGAATTAAAACTACACTGAAATATTCTTATCACTACCAAAATGGGAATAATAAAAAAGGCAGATAATAACAACTGTTGATAATGATGAAGAAACATGGTAACCCTCATATATTGCTGGTGGGAATGTAAGCTCTTTGGCCATCCTCAAAAGGTTACTATGGTAACAAGATAGCTTTATCATATGACTCAGCAATTCTATTCCTAGATAAGTACTTGAGAGAAATGACAATATATATCTACACTGAAATATGCATGTGAATATTCAAAGCACCATTTTCCATAATAGCCAAAATGTAGAAACTACCCAAATGTCTACCTATTGATGAAAGGATAAGTATATTATCTATATTTATAGAAAGGATTATTCTATGGCAAAAAAAAAGGATGAAGAAGTATTAGTACATGCTATACCATGGATGAATCTTGACACAAAGTGAAATAATTCACTCATAAAAGATAACATATTGCATGATACCACATATGTCAAATGTTCATAGATGCAAAAAATCAATAAGTGGTTGCCAGTAGCTGACACATGGAGCAAGATAGGAAGGTTATACTAAAGGTTATGGGATATTTTTTTTTTTGAGAGGCGACAAAAATGTTTTAAAATCAATTCTAGTGCCAGCTGTACATCTCTGTGAATATTATTAAAGGCATTGAATTACATACTTTAAAAGACTATTTAAAAATTTTGGCAATAAAATTATTGTAATTAAAAAGAAAAGCTAATAAAACCGATTTGTAGGAAGGTGATTTCTTTGATGTAAAAGTATTTGCTCAGCAAGATCAACTATACTATAGTTTGCAACATGGACACTGAGACCCATTGTCTGTGGGTCTTAGTTTCCTCATGAATACTATACCAGGTGATTGTTTTTCAAGTACTACAATGCAACTTTCTTCCCAAATAAAATCTTACATGGAAGCTCAATGTATAAAGAAGAAAGAAGCCAAATTTCTTTGGTTTAAATGGAGCTGAAGATTCTGGATTTCATCTAGTCAAATTTTTTCCCTGAGTTGGTCCCTGGGTCAAATTGCTTAAAATAAATATAAATACCTTATGCTTACCTTCCAAGTTTAATATTATAATATCCACCACCTATTAGTATGTGGTTTTAGTATTAAAGCAGGGGCTACCTACACTCTAAAGAAGAGATGGGAGAATATCAGGTACAAATCAGTAGAGAGGGGTTCAAGAGAACAGACTAACATACAAAAATTGAGGAAAGAAGTTAAAATTGACTCTTAAATCCACAATGAGGAACAAAGGCTGGATTTTTACAATATTTAAAAATGATGCACGGATACCAGAATTATTACTAAAAATGTGTATTAATTAGTCTGTTTTCTGTTGCTATAACAATATACCTAATGCTCTGCACATTATAAAGAAAAAAATATTTAGCTCGAAGTTCTGGAAGTCTAAGAGTGTGGTGCTAGCTTCTTCTTGGCACTGATGCAGATGGCATCATGGGCAGGAGGACGTGTGGAACAAAGAAATCACGTGGCAAACAGGAAGCAAGAAACAAAGGAGAGGCCAGCACTGCTCTTTTATGACAACTTGCACTTGTGAGAACTCGGTCCGTGAGACTAGCATTAATGCCTTCTGAGGGTGATGCCCCCGATGACCTGGTCACTTCCCAGTAGTACCCTTAAAGGTTTTACCACCTCTCCCATCATCACACTGGGTTTATGCTTCTGACACGAGAGTCTTTTGGGACACACTTAAATCATACTCAAACCATATGTTGAACGAACTACAATTATTTAGGAAATTGTTTTATATGCTCTTAGAAAGTGAGCCCTTAAAGGCATGAGTGTTTTGAGAAAAGGAATCAAATACTGTGTATATTGTTCTGCATTAGAGAACAGCAGGAATGTGAGAATAGAAGGGGGCATGGAAAAGAGAAATAATGTTCGACATGGGAAAGTGGAAGGATGGCTGCCAGGCTTTAAGAATAGGAAGAAATCTGCATTTCTACAATATGAAACTCCCTCCAATCTCCCCAGATTTTGACTTAAGTTTGTTGCACATGCAAAGACTCAGTTCTTTAACAGTAGAAGGTCTGGCAAATGAGTGAAGTAGTCTAGGTCACTTTCTACTCCTTACTATTAGAAGTGATGGATTTTATTAAATGTATGTGTTGGTTAGAAGATTCATGACCACAGGGAATCAGAAGCTTTTTATACTGTCATTTTGCTGAAAAGTTTAAATACCCTAGCTGTGCTCACAAACTGTGAGGAAGCCTCAGGCTAAGCATATCAGATGGTACCACTGGCAGAAGTAGCTTGATGGAGAAGCCTCCCTTGGCGAGCAGTTAAGACAACCAAACAGGGCATGAACTGAGATCCAAGGCAGCTCAAGGGTGCTAACTGTGCTGCCCGTCCTCAGGGATGTTAGTCTCACCTGTAACCTGAGCCGCTTAAAATGGAGCACAGTGTGGGGTACTCTCAGGATCCTCAGGGGATTATGAAATGTATTTTTTCTTCTAGGGCCCTGTGGAACTTGGTGATTATTTTCACTTACCAGATTTGGATCAATACAAATCTACCCCAACCCCCACCTTTTTTGTTGTTTCCTAGTGAGTTGGTTTAAACCTCAGAAAAGGAAATTTGACTCCTCTTGCCACAGTACATTTGCCAAGGCACCTTCCATTCTCTATTTTGTTTGTGCTCGCAGTAGGGTAGTAATTGGGGAAGAATGCAGGGAAGGGAAGTCTGGAGATACATATGTAAGTTCATATACATGTAAGTTCTCATTTGGGGAGGATGTGGGCGTGGGGAGGAGCTGGCATCATGCTGACTTCATGCCTGCCATACTCCTTAGAGCCTGCAGCCATAGCCCTGTGGCATCTGATCCTGTCAGATCTCAGAAGCTAAGCAGGGTCAGGCCTGGTTAGTACTTGGATGGGAGACCGCCTGGGAACACCAGATACTGTAGGCTTAGGAGAAGGACCTGGCAACCCCCTCCCAAAAATCAATCTGCCATTGAAAACCCTATGAACATCAGAGAAGCACTGACAATAGTGTTTCACCTGTTGTTTACAGGGTCGCTATCAGTTGGATACCGACTTAACGGCACCTAACAACAACAACACACTCCTTAGAGAACAGGGTTTTAAAAAAATGTTGGCTTACCTTGCTTTTGGTATAATATCAAAAGAGTTATAGGTTCCTTATGATTTACTACCCAAGATTTTAAAAGAAAAGGAGGATCCACTCATCAAAATCAGAGTCTTCCAGGGCCTACCTTCTTTTATTTTCTTTACCAAGGTCCATTCAAGGATAGCGAGAGAAGAGTGTGTGGTGATTATGTCCTCTCACAGGACTTATTCAGCCTAACTTCGTGTTCCTGAAAGAACCTCTTAACGCACCAGGCCCTACTGTAACCAAACCTCTCCATATTGCCTACCCATACCTTATTCTAAAAACCACTCTTCAATGACCAGTCCAAAGTTATTTTACTTGGGGTTTGCAGCTTTCTGAAGCCTACTTTCTTTTCTTCCCTTGTATGATGCCCCTGTTTAAAAATAGTCAATCCGAAAGTACCTGTTCAAGTCAACGTCATCTTGTCTGGTTCCTGTTGTTTCCCTGTGGTTCTCAAACTTTGGAAGGCATCACAGTCATCCATGGGGTTTGTTAAAACACAGATTCCTGAGCTCTACCCTGACTCTGACTGCATAATTATGTTGAGGAAGAGCTCTGGCAGTTTGCTTTTCTAACAAGTTCTCTAGTAAAGTTGATGCTGCTGGTCTAGGGTTAGCATATTGATAACTACTGCTTTACAAGTTATAGAGCAATAAAATGTTGGAAATATTTTAATATTAGATACAGGGAGTATCCTTTCTGAGACTGGCTATCTCATCACAATCCCATTTTTAGAGGTAATAACGGATAAGACATTTTGACATATAGAATTTTCAACTTCTATATTCTGTGGCTGATCATCCTCCTCTTCCTTTTTTAATTCTTCAACTTTATCTTCCCTTTCTTCCTGCCCCCAACACTTAGTCACAAAAGCCCCATGTTTCATATGGTAGGAATTTATAATAGGAATGGTGTGAGAAAGAATCACCATGGTAAACTGCTCATCTGCTAGATGTTCTCTTGTTAGGTTGGTCACTCCTTCCTCTAGGCTAGTAATTTAGGAATCAATCATTCAGTTAGTCATTCAAACATCCTGCAAACATTTGGCTTGATACATTTATTATTTTCTACAACTGTCTGTATTGAAAAGTAAAGATGTCACTTTGAAGACAAAGGTGTGCCTGACTCATGCCATGGTATTTTCAGTAGCATCATAAGGTTATGAAAGTTAGACACTGAACAAGGGAGACAGGAGGAGAATTGATGTTTTTGAATTATGGTGCTGGAGATGATTATTGAATATACCATAGACTGCCAAAAGAACCAAGAGATCTGTCCTAGAAGAAGTGCAACGAGAGTGCTCCTTGGAAGCAAGGATGGCTAGACTGTGTCCTTAATCTGTCTAAGGAACCTATAACTCTTTTGATATTATACCAAAAGCAAGGTAAGCCAACATTTTTTTAAAACCCTGTTCTCTAAGGAGTGTGTTGTTGTTGTTAGGTGCCGTTAAGTCGGTATCCAACTGATAGCGACCCTGTAAACAACAGGTGAAACACTATTGTCAGTGCTTCTCTGATGTTCATAGGGTTTTCAATGGCAGATTAGGACACAGTCCTTAGACTGTGTCTTGGACATGTAGTCAGGAGGGATCAGTCAGGAGGGACCAATCCCTGGAGAAAGACTTTGTGTTTGGGAGAGTGTCAGGTCAATGAAAAAAAGGAAAACTCTCCACCGGGTGGATTGACACCATGTCTGCAACAGTAGGGTTGGACTTAGATAAGATTGTGTGCCCAGCACAGAATTGAGGAGTGTTTCATTCCACTATAGGGTCATAGGGTGTTTCATTCCACTATAGGGTCATAGGGTGTTTCATTCCACTATAGGGTCATAGTGACATAGGGTCACTATGAGTCAGACTTGACTCAATGGCACCTAACAACAACAACTGTCAAATACACTTGTCCAGAGGAATGTGAAGAAGATGGGTAGAGGATAAGAAGAGACTGACAGCAGCTCTACCTTTTGTTTTTTAATGTCTGTGTTGGCTTTCCATTTTGAAATCTGTGCGTTGCTTTGTGGCAGGGTCCTAGATTGCTACTAGGAAGCAGAGGCTTCCCAAAAAGAAGGGATTTCCAATTTTCCTTTTTTTTTTTATATCTAGACTTCAATTTGGAATTGGAAATCAATAGGTTCATAGCCATTTATTACCTTTATTCTCTAAGCACAACAAATTGGGAGATGATAGGGTTTGAACTAGTTGTTAGATTGTTAGATGAAAGGACATTTCTAGCTAAAGAATGAGGTTTTCATGCCCCTTATTTTCTTTTCAATTCCTTTTCAGCTCTGAGAATGAAGTGAAACCAGTTACATTGCTGAGGTGAAGAGGTACATGCTCTGGTATTCTGCTCTGGTATTTCTGTAGTGAAGTTCTTCAGGCTTTGACATCTTACAAGCCCACATGCCAATCATCATTTCCAGCATGTAGAACCTTTTTGCTACCACTATGTAGGATGGGGTTACCACTCAGAAATTATAGCAAGTTAATCTACAGGCCTTATTAAACCATCCTTAGAAACCTATGAACACAGTTGGTGTGCTTGAGCATTTGGAAAATTAAATTATTCTTTAGAATTAGCCTACTGAATGGAAGAAAATAAAGAACACTTACTAAAGGGTGGAAAAGTGACAAAAAGTACAATTACTAATGGTTTTTAATTATAATTGCATAATAGTCTCTTGATACAAGTGCTACTCATTGTTTTGATAATTCCTGCCACTGATCCATTAGACCCCTCCATACTTATGCAAGCACCTAGCCTAGAAAACAGAAGAATATGAAAGAATTACCTAACTGCACTTAAGTGGATTACAGCAATTCAATGGTACTCTTAACCATTCTACTATTAGCAAGTGCTGGGAATATGAGAAATGATAAGCAGCTTCTAACACATATGCAAGATAGTGGTCTTACCCTGAGATAAAAAGAGAAGTAAAATATAACAAAGATTTACATTTAGTTTATTTTAATTTAATTTAACATTTACTAACCATTATAAATAGAGTGGCTGTACATAGTCACCTACTGTTTTTTATGTGAACATAGTTTTCATGTTTTTAGGATAAGTTGTAGAAGTTGGATTATTGGGTTACATGGCAATTACATGTTCAGAGAGTCTGACCTTAAAGGGTCCACATGAGATAATTCTGAGATGGTAAATATAAGAATCTAGACAGTGCGTTAATATCAAAGAACTGTATTTCCCCAAAGCAAATATTACTGTATGTAAATTAAAAATTCTTAATGAATGACAGCTTAGTAAAGCCTCCAGATAATCTGTAGCAGACATATAAATTTCATTAATGTAGTTAAAATCATGTCTGCAGCCCTGCCACTGTGGGTCTGATCCTGTAAGATCTTGGAAGCTAAGCAAGGTCAGACCTGGTTGGTACTTGGATAGGAGACCACCTAGGAACACCGGGTGCTATAGGCTTTGGAGAAGGAGCCAGCTACCTATTCCCAAAAAACAATCAGCCATTGAAAACCCTATAAAGAAAAGCATGACACTAGTGTTTTGTCTGTTGTATATAGGGTCACTATGAGTAAGACACCAACTCCATGGCATCTAACAACAACAACAACAATAAAGTTAAAATCATAACCTCTAATAACATAACATAAAGATACCTCTAATAGTTTAGAAAGCTAAGTTTGTTTAAGAAATATAGTAAACAAACTCAAAATGTTCCTAAAGTGAACTATAATTGCCAATGGGTAAAATTATATATCAAATTAGAGGTAAGGAGGCTTGGAAATTCTTTGATTTAAAATGTGCTAGAATTTTTCATGCTACTTTTAGTCCCTATTCAAGATTCCTTAACAAAATGGAAATACACCAGTAGGAAGTAATTTTCAGATGAGAGCTGAGATAAAAATTTCTTTTACTTGAACTTAATGATTTAATTCTTCTAATCTCTCATTAATGATTAACCAAAATATATCATGTAAGAATTTCTGGAAGGAATGAGAAAAGGCTCCACTTTTGCACATGTAACTCATAATTTTTTTTCAGTCCTCCAATGGAAAATTATTAATAATATTAATTATGAAAATGTGTAGGACATAAGAAAGGAATAGAGTTTTAAAATTTTTAAATTAAATCATAATTTTTATGTCAAGTCCATGAACAGCAAACAATTAATGAAAGAATTTTGGATCACTGATGTTTCCTTTCTTTAAATTATAAATGTTTAAGTTTGACTGGCAAAATTTATCTTAATAAATATTATTTTTGATGCTAATGATTTTTAAAAATCTCAGTATATTGGGAAAACAGTTCTTAGAATCAGAGATCATTTCCATGAAAGGGAAGAATGCCAAAAATGGTAATTCTTCTTTTAACAAACAGAATAAATAAAAATGTACACTTTGGAAAATAGTTATAATAAAAAAACTGGAACTGTCTTTTTTCCCTTGTCTATTCTCAGCAAAATTCTACTAAAGATCATTCAAAAGCTACTGCAGCAGTATATAGATAGGGAATTACTGGAAAATCAAGCTGGATTCAGAAGAGGGTGGGGAACCAGGGACATCATAGCTGATGTCAGATGGATATTAGCTGAAAGCAGAGAATATCAGAAAGATGTCTATCTATGTTTTATTGACTATGCAAAGGCATTTGACTGTATGGATCATAATAAATTATGGATAACACTTCAGAAAATGGGAATACCAGAACCCCTGATTGTGCTCATGAGAAATCTGTATGTGAACCAGGAGGCAGTTGTTGGAATAGAACAAGGAAACACTGAGTGCTTTAAAGTTGAGAAAGCTCTGTAATCAAATGTACAAAATGTCAAAACAAGACCAGGTGCTGACTGTGGATCAGACCATCAACTTCTCATAAGCAAGTTCAAGCTGAAGCTGAAGAGAATTAGAACAAGTATACGAGAGCCACGGTATGACCTTGAGTATATCCCACCTGAGTTCAGAGACCATCTCAAAAATAGGTTTAATGCATTAGACACAAAGGACAGGAGATAAGAAGAGTTGTGGCATGACATAAAAGATATCATTCAAGAAGGAAGCAAAAAGTTCTTAAAAAGACAAGAAAAAAAGAAAAGACCAAATTACATGTCAAGAGAGACACTGGACCTTGCCCTTGAACGTTGAGCGGCTAAAGCAAAAGGAAGACATGATGAAGTTAAGGAACTAAACAGAAGATTTCAGAAGGCAGCTCA